>KN840589.1:35786-53634 GCA_000832265.1 Phlebiopsis gigantea 11061_1 CR5-6 | reverse complement strand
CGACGGCCTCGTCTACCTCGGCGCGCACCGCCGCCCGTTCACGCTCGCGGCCGTCCACCAGCTGCGCTGCCTCGACGTGCTCCGCGCGGAGCTCGTGCGCGGCCTCCCCGCCGACGCCGAGCCCTCCGCGCTCGCGCGCCACTGCCTCAACTACGTCCGCCAGATGGTGCTCTGCCGCGGCGACACCCACCTCGAGCCGTACCAGCACCCGAACCACATCGACCCCATCGTCACCGACAAGGTCTACGAGTGCCGCGACTGGTCCGTCGTGTTCGACAAGATCAGGGAGAACCAGGCCGAGTACGCGAGGTGGCGGGATGGCCTCGACGCCTGAACCAGGCGCGATGTCTGACAGAGATAACAGAGGCGAATCACTAGTATGGATTACAGTTGGTCGGATATAGCGGCATATACAACTACACATCCCGGCCCTCAGTCTGTAAGACGCTTGCAGTAGTCGGGGTTGCCCGCCGGGTTCTGCGCGGGCGTCAGCACGGCGGCCACAGGGACCGGGAGGGGCACGCACCAGGGCCCACGTCGGGAACGGCGTCGTCTTGCCGCTGCCGCCGCCGACGGCGAACGTGTAGACAAAGATCATGATCTGCGTGCCGCCGTCGAGCGCGGCGCTGAGCAGAAAGTTGTACTTGCGGAACCACGTCGCGCGGTACTTGCGCAGGTAGTACTGCGAGAACACCGCGAGCACGAACGACGTGAACACGCTCGAGTTGATGCCCACGCTCAGGTACCCGAGCTCCGCTGCGGCCGCCGTCCGGTCAGCGCGGGCGCGCGCACGGCGGGGGCGCACGACTCACCGACGAGGATCGGCGTGAACACAAAGTTGAAGCCCGCCGTCGGGTAGCGCTTGTGCAGGAAGTAGAACGGGATCGGGAAGCCGAGGCCCGCGATGAGCATGTACGGCACGAAGCCGTAGCGCGTGCCCGTCGCGTACAGCGGCTTGCCGAGCGCGCCCCACGCGATCGCGTCGCTGTTGTACGACTGCACCTGCTGCCCCGACCAGATGTTGCTCCCCTGCACGTCCAGCAGGATCTCGCGGTGGCTCGTGATGATCGTGCGCATGATCGCAAAGTTGAGCAGCGCGCCCTGCGTGCGTGAGCTCACGCGCCCGCGGGGAGACAGCGTGCGCGACGTACGATGATGGCGCCGATGGACTGGATCGTGAACGTCACGCGCGGCGGGATCTTCGTGTATTGGCCCTGGCGGCGGCGTCAGAGACCCCGCCGGGCGCGTGCTCGCGGCGCCACTCACCAGCTTCAGGTCGCGCAGCAGGTTCAGCGCCTGCGTCAGGGTGTTGTATCCGTACAGCGTAAAGTACCTGAGCGGGATCAGCCCCGTCGAGAGCGCACACGCCCAGACGACGCACATGTTCGCAACGGGCTTGCCCGGGATGATCGCGCCCCCGAGCATCTGGATCAAGTTCTCGATGCTCGGCGCGTAGCCGACGGTGCAGTTCAGCTGGCAGCAAAGACCGTGAGCATCGCCAGCGGCGCGGGGGCGGCGCCACGGCTGCTTACCGTGCCGACGACGGGGATGAAGATCGCGCAGAAGATGAGCGCGACAAAGAGGCCCCACCACGGCAGGCCGCTGTCCGCGGTGTACGCGGTCGCGAGCGCCATGGCGACGGTGGCGACGAAGATCGCGACGTACCAGTACCACTGCGCGGCGCGGGTCAGCACAGCGCGCGGGCGCGGGCGCGAGCGAGGGGCCACTCACCGGCACCTCCCTGTACACCTGCATCTTCTTGTAGTGCGGATCGTCGATCTCCTTCGTGCGCGAGTCCTTGATGATGTTGTACACGGTCTCGCCGTGCCAGAGGATAAAGTGCATGAGCGCGGCGCCGATGTACATCGTGCGGCTGATCTTGTACAGCAGCTGCGACGCCGCGTACCACGGCAGGCCGTTCTGCTCGAGCTTCTCGTAGTTGAGCGTGTAGTCGTCGTTGAGGATCGCGAGCTGGTCGTACTGCGTGCCGTTCTCGTAGAACAGCAGCTGGGTGAGGAACGGGAAGTTCTGCGTGTGCCACACGTTCGCCGCGTAGCACGCGCAGAACGAGATGCTGCGCCCGTCAGCGCGCGCGCAAGGGCAGGGCCGCCGCCGGGGACCACTCACATGCAGACCGCGCAGCCGGCGTACAGCGAGAGCTGCGTCGCCAGAGGCGTGAAGAGGGACCCGATGGAGCCTCCGCCGGAACCGACGTATGCCCAGTCGAAGCACAGCGAGAAGAGACCGAGGCCTTCGTTGCCGGCCGCCCCGCCGAAGATGCGCGTGAACCAGGCGCTCTTCTTGTTGGCAAGACAGAAGATGGAGACACCGGTGAGCGTGCTGGAAAAACGGTCAGCCGTCGCGCATGATTTCGCCGGCTGCGGTCGACGTACGGGGCGATGTACTCGGGAATCCACTCCCAGACGAAGACCACAATGCAGCTACGAAATGTCAGGAACGGCGCGGAGGGAGTCTGGTGGGCGCGCGTACATGATCCAGAAGAAACGCATGCGCTTCATCTGCATCGCCGCGGACTTTCCGCGGTGCAGGGTGTCGAAGAGCTGGACGGTGGGCACGAGCTGGGGGTAGACGGCCCACGTGGGGTACACCAAGAAGACGCGCATGACGCCCGCGAGCCCGTAGCCGATGAGCTGGGAGCCGATCATCCTGACGTGCGGTCAGCCCACGGCGCAGCACCCCCCCTGCGGACGCGACACGCACGTGAAAATGCCGACGGCGACGTTGGGCCTGACGTGGTAGTACAGATCCTGGGCCGCAAAGATGCTGATGGCCAGCGCGGAGTCGGAGGCAGTCGACGCCTGCGATGACGGTCAGAATGGGCCCGCACGCGCGCTGCTCGCACGGCTCACCATAATGGTGATAGCGACATGCTCCTTGAGGTCTAGGGAAATTTTCAGCACAGGGCCGTCGGCGGCGAGACCGGGCAGCTCACTGAAGACGCCAGGGTTCATGAACCTGAGTTGGAAGTTGTCAGCACCAGAATTGGCGGTACACGGGCACAATGACTGACCGCCAGAACCAGTTGTCCCGTGTTCTGAAGCGGGCGTTCTCGCTGGGGCCAGGAATGACCTCCTCCATGAACTTGCCGATAATGTAGGCAAAGATCTGTGCAAGCACGTCAGCGCTACGCGGCGGTCGAGCGCAGGTCGCAAGGCCTTGCCTGCAAAAAGAGCTGGGAGACGGAGATGGTCTGCGGGCGGAAGTACTGCGGCGAACCATCAGCCGCTGCCGTAAGAGGGGGGGAGAAGGAACGCACGAAAATCTGACTGAGGATGGCGGCGAAGCACGAGAGGCCGAGGGAGAGGAACCACATGCGGAAGGTGAAGATGGGCAGAGCGGGGTCGTCCTCGAGGGAGATCAGCCGTACGGCATAGTCCATGTCCGTCTCTGCGGGCGAGGTGAGCGAGCGCAGGCAGGGCGATTTGGGGAAGAGCAATCACCGATGGGTCGCTCCTTGCCGTCGGCACCCAGGTCAATCGCACGTACGTTCTCGTAGAGGTCGCCGATATTGTCGTCCAAGGCGGCCGTCTTGAGGTCAACGAGCGGCTTGCCGCCATGGGCGAGCTCGAGCTCGCTGCCGAGCTTCTCGTCGATGACAGAGTCCTCGGAGGCGGACTTCTTCTCGTTCAGGACGGGGGCGGATGAGATGTCGGCCATCGCTGCTGTGACGGGCCCAGGGGGCTTGGAGTGCTGAAGCGTCCTCAAAGCGGACACTCAGGTGAGCACCTCGTATATATAACGGAGATGGCGGCGGCAACTTACTCCCTCTTGGATGTCTCCAGGTCAGGCACGGATTCTCTTCTCCACATGGCCTGGACATCGAACGATAAGGAAGAACGGCAAGATGGGATGCTTCTTTTGGCATTGCGGCTGGGGTGATGACCCGACATTCCTGCAACGGTAAGATCATGGGGTGATCGCACGAGCATGCTGTGCTGTGCAGCATCGAGGTTGCCGTTATGTTTTCCACGACATACGTCTGGCTGGAAGTTACGAACAACTCTCTTCTATCGGGCCGCTCCTCTCTGGCAGAACCTCTCGTGCGAGGCTGCCGCTGGCGACGCGAGCGCAGCGTTATCTGCCGTGTTCAATGTGTTGTGTCTGAGTCGGGATCCGCCAAGTGTAGGCCTCCACATCGTCCTCTGATCCCCTGCTCTTGGCAGCTTGTTAGGCGGAGGCCAGCTGCGACCTATCTGGGCGTCCCGAGTGCGAGCCACATGCAACTCCATGATCCTTGTGGCGTCATCCCGGCGCTCCCCGCCGGCGGACGGCCAGAAAAGGAAGGCGTCGTTGTTGACAAGTGGTCGACCTCTGATTCAGCGATCACGAAAAATATGGGAGACGCACCACGTAGACTCCGGCTCGAGCTACAGCGGGGTGAAGGAGCAGAGGTACGGCGGCTGTGGCGATACATGTCATCAGAATGGGCCCTGTCCGCATCATAGAAAAACCCTGCTTTGGAAGCTGCAGTGTTGAGATGTGGAGAAACGAACCCAATGTGAAGCCCAGATACCAGAAAAATGACCGAGGTTTTATGACAGAGATCAGGCACAGAGCTCGTGTAAAACATCAGATGGACCACAGTCGTGCTCGGAGCCGTCTAGTGCGTGCTTCGACCGTTCCTGCGACGACCGCCAGGCGTGACGAACTCGTTGTCGTCCAACAGCCAGCCTGAAGTCTATCTGGAGGTGAACACCCGTTAAACGCCGTGAATGTTCCCAGCCTGTCCGGACCCCCTAGCCAGGCGTCGGTCCCGATGCGTTTAGGATCAGGCTAGCTTGTCTTCCCTTCTCCCAGGCACCCTGAGCCGTTCTCCGCAGCTCTCCGCCGACCGCGCACAGAGGGATCGCGGAACGACGATCGCGCAGGACACACATGGACGCGGGGCGAGATAGCCCGAGCCATGCAGATAAGCCAGGGGCCGCGACGCCCCCACGCCACGGCCCGCCTGTCGCCCCGCTAGGTGCCCACAGCGCCGCGAGCGGGGGCGCGCAGCGGGCTGGCGGCGGCCGTCGCGGTGGCGGACGCGATCACGGCACCCGCGATCGCTCGCGAACACGATTGCCCGGACTGCGGACCCACACGGTGGCTCTTCAGCTTTGCCCTTATCGGTGTCTCGACGGGTCAATCGCTCCTTGGCGTGTCAGTCGTCGAGGACTGGACTTGAGGCAGAAACAGCGTGGTCGAGCTACGCTCGCGCTCCAGGACGAGTGCTTGCACTAGGCTTCATGGTGGTCTCCTGGAGAGGCTGACTACGTAGTCTTGGCGGTTTACAAAGAATCTCTCACAGATTTGAGCCTACTAGGGCCGTTCTCGGGTTCCGTGTCTTGACGAATTGAGATCGGAGCGTATGTCGCGATTATCTTCCCGCTAAACGTAGGACTGCCCATGCGGCCGCATGGTCTCTCTCGATAGCCCCGCCTGGCCATCGAGCCCGCCTTAGTCAACGTCGATGAGCACCGAATCGTCCACCAGGGTCGCAGCATTCGCATATGTGCCGCAGGTGTCTTCTCCCATATTTCCAGAGAAAGTGACACGATGCGGTACACGCCGCCTTCGTTGAATTCGTGCAAACCGATAAGAGTGTACGCAGTGGTTGTGGACGGAGACACAGAAAAGCGCGCCTATTCTGGTGACGTCACACAGCGGGAAACAGCCCAGTAGTGGTTGTTCTCGACACCCACCATGTGCATGAACTGTCGACCATGGGCGTTCAAATGCGTGGATGAAAGACTTTCAAAGCCACATATATACCCTGCAGCGCAGCCGACACGTTACATTCTCAGCTAGGGCCTAGCGAATTTGCAAGCCGCGGCGGTGAACTTGAACTTTGCTGCCTGCCCTATGCATGTCGCTCTTTTGCACCGTGCTCTCATTCCGCGCAAAAAACAGGCACGATGCTTTCTTGACCCTGTTGTCAGCGCGAACAACGAGATCACCACGCGCTTTGGTTGGGGGCCCCGCACAGGTCGAGCCACGACGTTGAAGCCCTGAAAGCTTAGAAGCTTGAGCTTTGAGAACCTGCTTCGTGATGATGAACGTCAGTCAGTTCGCTCGATGCTCAGATGAGATCCACGGTCTCCCTAAGCAGACAATCAAGTACGGCGACTTTCTCGAAGACATGAGAGGGATCCTAGTCGTCTGGGAACCATCCGTGGGATTTGTACATAGGAAGTACACTGGTTCGGACTTCCGGAGATGAGCATTTGAAGGTGACAACTGTACGTCCCCGATGTACTGATTCGTACTTACTGGGCACTGCATATCATCGCAAGTACTGGACATCATGCACCGATAAAGTCATCGCCGAGATGCTTGCCATTTGTCTCGATGCAACGCGCCTCAGTACGCAAAAGTCTATAACAGTACCACCCGACTCTGCAAAGATTACTTACCACCTCGCTTTGTAGACGTTGCGACGTCGGTCTCGACAATGGTCAAACAACTTGCGTTGTCATGAAGACGTCGACCAACTCGGTGTAGATTGTACAACTTCTACCCGACGGTGTGTTGCGACCATCCACCGTCGTTAAAGACCCAGAATATATCTCAATGGTCGTCGGCAGTTGGATCAAGGACGAGGTAAGCAGCGCTCTCCCATTTGTCCTTTACCGCTCACCGGAATGACGTCCGCGCAGTACACGATCCGGAAGAAACGTCCGCCTCGATGCTGTGCAGGCCCTTGGGCGGGCTGTTGTCGGAGCAAGTCGTTGGCCTTTTGGGGACATTGTTTCCCGCGCCAGGCCACGCTACTCCCATGGCGTGCTCACGCCGTGGCGTTGGCCTGGAGTTCTGTACTATTTAAATCTTCCGTGTCATCCCGCCGTGGTCGGAGAACGATATTGTCTGAGGGCCGCACACCTCCAACGTGCGGATTCGCACCGTGAGTTGGCCGGTTTCCCGATACCAATATCGTAGATACTGGTGGATGTAATATCTGTGAGCTCGCATAGACCGTGCACGTGATCGCAGATGCATAGCCTCCAAGTGTCCAGACACCGATAGTTTGTGCCAACCCGCCGCCGGCGGACCCGCGCGTGATTGCGTCTGTGTCTTGTGGAGGCGAAACGCCGACGAGATGCACGAAGCTTGCTGCAGCAGTCACCGCGCTCGCCGTTTGCAGCGAGCTTTGGGAGGGCTCTCAGGACTTTGAGAACTATATAGCTCTTCTGCGCATGGCAGGACCTACCGCCTGACTTCCTTGCTATCGTGCGAGGCAAGCTTCTGCGAAATCTGTTCGTGGTGGCATGCCTGAGAGGAGCGTTTGCAGAAATGAGATGCCGCTTACGCGGGCGCCGTGAGGTAAGCAGATACCTCCGCTCTTGGTCGAACGAGACTTGTCTGAGCAGTGCCACTACCCAGCCTTCATTCTGTAACATATTCTCCCCTTGGTTTTCCTACTCTCCCTCAATAATAACGAACGCTGGATCGACGACGCACCGTATCATCATGTCCCATTCTGTGTCGTCGCCACCTCCGTTCTCTGCGACCAGCGGCGATGTGGCAGCCGTGACCTCTCCAAACGAGCTGGAGTCGGGTGTTGACGGTGTTGACGGGCTGTATGCGTGCGAAATACACGACCAGGTGCGTAGTCGTCATTACTGCCTCCGTCACCAGCTCGCTTGACCACCCACACAGATCTGTTCACACGTAGCCCCACATCCAACTTCAAGACGTAAACGAGACGTGCGACGTGCGTCAGACAGCCCGAAGAGGACGCACAGAGAAAGATTGTGGAGGCGAGAGACAAGTCCAGCGGCGTCTGCATTGGTCGTCGACGACAACGGTTCTCTGCCTCTCGTCCAAAAGTGGAAATCGTCGGTCGTACGTACTCGGCCATTTCGCAAAGCCAGAGCGTTTCGCTCACTCTACGACAGTCTCGCCTAGCAAACAATGCGAAATATCTTCCGTCTTATTTTATTGTCCTCGTCACATTACTGTCCCACGCAGACATGGCGGCCGCAGCCCCAACTTCCCTTCACAAGCGAGACAATTCTACGGTCAAAATTATCGTGCGTTGGGCGTCGTTCAGTTATACATTACATCTCATTCTCTGCGTAGGTTCCTGTCGTCGTCGTAGGCGTCCTGCTTATTATTGCTGTGATGACGACATGCATGCGCTCTGGGATGCGTACGAGCATGGCCAGGTGGACTACGAACGCCGCGAATTCGTTTGGGCCGAACACAGGCGCGACGTCGACGAACGATACCCGCGAGCGCAGCGCACGCCAGCTGCTAAGCAACAACAACAGCAGCAACAGCGGCCCGCGCGAACTCACTGCGCAGCAGCTCGCGGGCAGCGCGGCCGATAGCCTGACCGAGCCTGCACCGGCGCCTAGGTCCCGACGCAGCCGTCGCCCGAATCGACGCGCAAGCCAGATCTCGACGCACTCGCTGCCTGTCTACATGAAGGAGCCGGGTGAGCAGGAAGTCATCATATATCGAGGTCCGGAAGATATGATGGAGGAGCCACCCACGACTGCTCACGTCGTGATGCCTTCGCTCGCCGAAGGCAACGAGAGCCCGGATCTGTCTCTTGAGACCGCGCATGGCCAGGCGAATGTGTACGCAGAGATGCCAGACAGCCCGCACGACATGCCGCTGCTCTCCAGCGACGAGTCTCGCGCCGACGTCGACAACTCTCGCGCGCATCTCATCACCCCCCGCAGAGGTGGATCTGCGAGGCCCAGCATGGAAACACTCGCGACGGCCGAAGGCGCCAACTCTCCGACGGTCGATCCCCGCGGCGAGGCTCCCGCATACTTCGAGGTCGTCCGGCTCGACGATCTGAGCGCGGCAAACACGCCCGAGATTCCGTCGCCGCCCTCCCCTGAGGTCCCCGCGCAGGAACCGCCCGAGAATCCCAGAAGGCGATCAGGGCTCTTCAGTCTGTTCCACGTCCGTCATCATGCGTCACGGCCGCAGCACCTCCCTGCAGAAGCCTCCAGCAGCGCTACCCACCGGCGAGACGCCTCGAACGTGTCCAATATCTCCACGCCGTCGACCATCGCTCGTCCGCGCAGCCGAGCACAATCCCGCGCGGGCACTCATCGTCCGTCTGTGTCTGGCTCTGGCTTCAGCATCCTCTCGCGTTCGCGCTCACGCCTGCTGGAATCTCCTCACCTGACTTCGCCCTCAACTATCTCACTGCACTCCATCTCTGCACCACTCACACACACCACCACGCGCTCGGAGTTTACGTACCCGAGGACTGGCCCGACGCCCGAGCAGATCAAACTCATCTCTTCTCGGGAGTCGATTGCTCGCTTCGGTGTGCCGTATGGCCAAGACGCCATCGCGTTTGCCGCCAGCTCGTCGCGGATGGAACTCCCGCTACATCCGCCACCGGACTTTGAGGAGTTCGCGCGCCCGTCTGGGTCGCCGCTTGTACCGTCGGCTTCCCCGCGTATATCGCACGACTCTGCGGTCGACGATGTGCTTGACCAGGACGACACCGTCCACGAGGCCGACGAGACTGCCGAGGAAGAGGCCGAGAGCGCGTCGCCGACAAACGACGCGGCCGACACTTCGGCGCTGCCGACGCTTTCTGTGCCCGTCGTTGCTGAAGGCAGCGACGTATCGAGCGCGAGAGACTCGACGACAACGATCTCCGCACCGCCAGGTCTTGGCAATGCCGCACCAACAGCCCCGGCCCACGTCCCGCCGACCGCCGCCCTCAGAACGCGCTCGCCCCTCCAAGTTCACCCCCGCCCCGAATCCCGCGCGAGCTCCTTCACCTCCTTTGCGACCGCAGAGGAGTCGCTGCCCCCGGCAGCCTCCGCCGCGACACCCTACGGCTCCGCCTCCTCCCGACTCACCCTGCCGAAGGTCCTCATCCCGGACACGCCGGCAGGCACCGCGACACCCTCCTCCGCGACGGCCTCCGAGCCGTCGACGCCCCGGCCCGCGACGGCGCGGCTGCACGCCCACGAGCCCACGGACGCGACTGCGACGCCCACGAGCGCGGCGACTGCGACGCCCACGAGCGCGGCGACAGAGGTCGCCCGCGCGCTGTGATGCGCTGCGGGCTGCCTCTCGATGCGCCACCTACCCGACACGACTGCTTCTCGACACGAAACGACTGGCCACGGACTGCTTTTCACGACCTAGTACCTGCTTCATGACCGCCGCATATCTTCTCACATCTTTACCCTTCCATCTCCGGGAACCCTTGCGCATGTACCGTTTTCACTGCTTCGTTGCTTCTGCGGATTACGGCTCTGCAGTTGCGGTGCTTACCTGTATATTTTTTTGCATAATACGTAGACCGGCCCCTGTCGCGGGGGCCTGAGACTCACTCCACGGCCTCGCAGGCTGCTTTTTGGGGGATGCTTTGCCGCAGACTAGCAGCGTGAGTACTCAAACTACTAAGTTGTCACACCGCTGGACTGATTTGGGTTGCTGTCTTCAAGTAGTCAGCGAGCATACAAGAACTCCAGCATAGACGTCGGGCCATTGCTTTCTTGTACTGTTATACACGACACTCGGTGGAAAATGTATCTACCATGGAATGGAAAAAGATGTAACACCGCCGTAACATATGCCAGGACTCTGGATGTTGAACCGTCACGGTTGAGCGTTGAATCCTCAGGATCGATGTTTGAGAGGTCGGCCCAAAGACTCGGGTCGATCCAGCCCGGTGATTCCTTTCAAAGCAAGGGCTAGAGCTACAGCCTGCATGCAGCCTGATACTGTCGTCCAAACATACGGCTGAATCAATCTTGTGTTGTCCTACGCCACATAGTAGCCTACAGACGCGTGATGTCACGCTGTGACAGATCCTGCTTATGGCGTCGCGACGCTCGATCGCGTTACACTCGTCGAGAAAGAAATCGAGGACGAGGTTCAGACAAGCGGATGAAGAAGAAAAAACAAAATCGAAATTGCTAAGAGACCTTTTTCGATTCCGTTGCCTGCCTGCGGGTAGCGCTGACAGCGCATACTCGACGACCTGGAGTCGCCCCGTTGGATAGGCACTTGGTGTGGCAGGGAGGGCTCATTGGAGCTGTCCCAAAGCACCTCGACCAAGCATTCGGTCGTCCAGCGCAGCCCTTGCCGGCAGAGCGACGAAGATAGAAAATAGCTGGTATCCAAGGCACATGAGTCACCGGAGAGAGGACTATTACATGAGTAGCACAGTACACTAGGTATAAGCAAAATACACCTCCTTGCCTAGAGAACCAGGATATAGATAGTCGATGATAGTAGGTATATGACTGGGTATCGTGTCGTTAGGCGGCAACTTCAGTGATCGTAGCCACTTCTGCTGCCATGTCCGTAGGCTCAGCCTGCGCCTCGGCAACGTCGTGTGTGATAGCGGGCGTAGCCTCGACGTCGTGTGTCGCTGTGGCGTCCGCGACGGAATCCTTGTCCTCCGCCTTCTTCTCTCCGTCACCCGCCGGTTCCTGCACCCCTTCAACATTTTCCGACGCCTCTTTGCTTTCATCTACCTTCTCTCCTTCTGCCGTATCGTCCATGACTGCTTGCTCAGGCTCAGATCCCTCGGTGGTTGTCGCCTGGATGACTGGTGATTCGGGTAGAGGCACATCCGCAGCTTTCTCAGCAGCAGAGGCCTCGTCCACGCTGACGGCCTTCTTCGTCTCGTCAATCTCAACTTCCTGTACTCCCTTCGTGACCTCCTTCATTCCTTCCGCGGCCTCATCCTTCTCCACCTGCGACGGTCCTTCTTCGACGACGGCCTCCCCATCCTTGGCCAACAGACCCGTCCTCGACTTCTTGAGACTCGGAGTTGACGGCTCGTCGTCCTCGTCGCTCATCCGCCGTTTCTTGCCAATCTGCGGAGCGGTCGAGGTCGCTGGGTCCACGTGTCATTCATATGCCTCCTCCGCTAGCTCTGCGTCGGTGCTTACCGTCCTCATCCCACGGCCTGTCTGGCCTAGGGAAGATCGAGCCTGAGATGCGGCGGAAGAGCCTGTACATGTCGCGGATGTGATGGTCAGAACGTCGCGACGCTGGACACTGAGCGGCGTGGTTCCGACGGGGGAAAGTGCAAATGAAATACGGTTTGATTTCGGTTGAGATCCCCAACATCAGGGCGCTTTGAAACTCCGTCTCTCGGTACATTGTCCTTTTCTAGGCGGTCTCCGGACTGGGAGGAGCGTACAAACCATTGCATGCTCTGGAATGCTACTTCCAGCTATGATAGAGGCGTAGCAGCAAAAGTGGTTGTACAAGGTCGCCGTCCCAATAACATAGGGTTTAGTTGTCTCGGCTTCATCCGACACTGTACTAAAGATAAGATCAATCAGTCACCATCTAATCTACCACTTACCCGATGTAGATCGCGAGTCAAGTGGCATCCATTTTCTGGTAAAGCACTCGACTCACTTCTCATCTTACGGTCTCTACACGTTCCCCTTCTCTTCCTTTCACACCATGACTCTCGACGTACTACAGTTTATCGACGGCAAGGGCGGAAATGCCCAGGAAATCCGCGAATCGCAGAAGAAGAGAGGTCTCTCGGTCGAGATCGTCGACGAGGTCATCCAGATGTACGCGGACTGGGTGAAGCGTGCGCACGAGATGACCTTGGGCGGGACGCGCTGGATGCTGACGTGATCTTGGGACAGTGGACTTTGAGGCGAACAACATCAGCAAGCAAGTCAACGCGGTGCAGAAAGAGATTGCGGCGAAAAAGAAGGTAACTGGGCGGCCTGCGCGATAGGTGCCGAGGTCGAGGCTGACGGTGCGGCCCAGGCAAAGGAGAATGCAGACGACCTCGTTGCGAGGAAGAAGGAGCTCGATGAGCAGGTCGCTGCAAAGCGGGCAGAGTCGAAGGAGCACGAAGCAAAGATGCGCCAAAAGGCCTCGACCGTCGGTAACATCGTTGGCAGCGGGGCCCCAGTCAGCCTAACAGAAGTATGCAGTGCCTGCACGATACTCCGATGGCTGCTTATGCATCCTGCGCTAGGATGACAACGTCACCGTGCGGACATGGCACCCCCAGGGACCAAATGCACAGGTCGAGAAGAAGGCAGATATCATGCCTCACCACGAAGTTCTGCTTCGTCTCGATGCTATTGATCTCGAGCGAGGTACGCTTCTAATCTCCAACCCGACTGCAAATGTCATGAACTCTGGATCAGGTACAAAGATTGCCGGCCATAGAGGATACTTCCTCACGAACGACGGTATCGATTTGAATCAAGCTCTCATCACATATGGTCTCCATTTCCTTCGCAAGAGGGGCTACAGGAACCTCCAACCCCCATTCATGATGAACAAGGACATGATGGCGAAGACCGCACAGCTCGACCAGTTCGACGAGGAGCTGTACAAAGTCATCGCAGACGACGACGAAAAGTACCTTATCGCGACGTCGGAGCAGCCGATCTCGGCGTATCACTCGGGCGAGTGGTTCGAGTCACCAGAGACACAGCTCCCGCTCAAATACGCCGGATACTCGACGTGCTTCCGCAAAGAGGCCGGCTCGGCGGGGCGCGACATGTGGGGCATCTTCCGCGTGCACCAGTTCGAGAAGGTCGAGCAGTTCTGCATCACCTCGCCCGAGAAGAGCTGGGAGACGTTCGACACGATGATCGCGGCTTCGGAGGAGTTCTACCAGAGCCTCGGCATCCCCTACCGCGTCGTCGCGATCGTCTCGGGCGCCCTCAACCTCGCCGCGTCGCAGAAATACGACCTCGAGGCGTGGTTCCCCTTCCAGGGCGGGTACAAGGAGCTCGTGTCATGCTCAAACTGCACGGACTACCGTACGTCGTCCCGCCGCGCGCGCGCGCGTTTTCTCACTTTCTGTTCGCAGAGAGCCGGCGGCTCGAGGTCCGCTGCGGCCTGAAGACAAAGGACCAGGCGCGCAAGGTCTACGTGCACATGCTGAACGGCACCCTCACGGCGACCGAGCGCGCGCTCTGCTGTCTCGTCGAGAACTACCAGACGCCAGACGTACGTCTTCGCCTCCCCGTCGCCGGGTGTGCACCACTAACACGCTGCGCCAGGGCCTCGTCATCCCTGAGATCCTGCGGCCGTACATGCAGGGCCGCGAGTTCCTGCCCTGGGTCAAGGAGCTGCCCAAGGGCCTTCAGAAGAAATCGGCGTAAACACAACGGTGCAAAGATCAACGTGTATCCATATCTGTTCACTCGTCTCCTCTTTGTGTGTGTTGTATAAATGACATGTGCTCGCGTCGCTGTAGCCAACAAAGGATTCCCGCCGCGGCAGTCGACATTCGCGGACACGATCATTCGAAGAGCTGGGACTCGCTGCAGGCGGTACACGTGAGCATTGGGCGCGGCGGGGCAGCATCGGGGGGACGCACGCAAAGATCCAGAGGTTCTGGGGGTTGTTGTACGTCGCGTTGGTGTACGGGAACCGGAGCTGTGGCAGCTCGGACTCGTAGGCTGACAAACACGGTCAGTCACGGGCGCCGCACGCGTCGCTGCTGAGGGCACCGCTCACCGATGGGCACCTCCTCGTTGAAGAAGCTCCATGCTGCGCACGAACAGCCGTCAGTCGCGCGCGCACTGTGGCGAGCCAGTCGTCCGTCTCACCTGTCCGCCAGTTGTGGCGCATGTTCGCGTTCACGAGCAGGTCCGGCGGCGCTAGGGGGTCCTACAAACGATGTCAGCGCGCGGCGCGACGTCGGGTCAGGGGGCCACGCACGTCCTTGACGCCGGCGGTCTTGATCTCGTCGTCGAGGTCGACCCACTCGAGCACCTGGTTGCCCGCCATGCCCTTGTACTGCAGCTGCTCGCCGGGCTTGCCGCCGAAGATTTCTGGTGCCGCTCGAACATGAGCGTGCTGAACATCGCGCACGTCGACGCGCAGTTGCCGTTGCTCACTGCGGCGCGGTGGTCAGCGCGCCTTTCCGAGAGGGACGGCCCGGCGGGGTCTTACCGATCGCAACATTTCTGGTCGGAGACGTCAGTCCTCGGAGATGCAGAGTAGGGTGCGGCGCTTACTTGAGGTCGAACGGAGGCTGCTCCGTAGGCTGCACCACGTAGTTCGCGGCGCAGGTGTCCTGTCGCGTGTGAGCACCGCCCATACCTTCAAGGCGGCGTCAGTCACTCACAAAGAAGCGTTGGGATGTTTGGTCCGTGACACCATTGATATGGATTGGTACGCTCGGGTTGTTGTAGTTGTGGTCGACGGGCATCACGACGTTGTTGAGATCGGCATCTGTATCCGACGTGAGAAGCGAACAGAGCACCCAGCGCGGTCCACACGTACAGTTGTCTGGAGCGTAGAATGTTAATGAGCTGTTGAAGCCCATGGCAATGTTCGCAGCAAGGATCTTTTGCGCCAGTGGGCTCGCGCGGTTGGTGGACTGGAATCCACTGCGGTCCAGCTTTATGAAACCTACATACTACTCAAGATGGATGCGACGCTTACGGGTTTCCAGCGTTTCCGAGTTTTGCTGTGCCCGAAAGGAGCTCGTGCAAGAACTGCCCGAGGCAGACGAAGCCGCCGCCGTTGTTCGTCAGGTCGATGATGAGTTGAGTGACGCCGGACTCCTTGAACTGGTTGATCGCGGCTTGAGCGTCGACCTGGAAATCGATGAAATTGCCTTCGAAGGATCCTACAAACATCTGCGGAGAATATAAGTGCTCATTCCTACACGGTGACGTGTGTACTTACGACGCCGGTCTTCTTGCTCGGAAGAATGTACGATTTGATGTAATCAGTGCTACCGTTCACGGGCGGGAGAGTCGGAAGGTAGGGCTCTGGAAGCTCGACCGAATTGCTGTGCGACAGGTCGATGATGGAAGCACGAGCAAGCTTCTTGTTTGTACGGCTGACTTGGGTGCTCCTGCCGCGCAAGAAGTTGGTGGCATTTCCATTCGTGTTTAGGTCGATGCCGTTTGTCTCACTGTTTGCCGCACAGTTGACTTTCCAGCTGAGAATTCGTCAGAGCTAGATGTGGGGCTAGTTGAAATCAGTGCTCACAAGGAGGCCTTGTCCGTGAACGGCTCGCCAAGGTAGTACACGAAAACGGTAATTGGTAAATTTATACGGTNTGAAGAAGTCAAAGACCCGGGCAACGTTGTTCAGGACATTCTGGCGAAGCGTCTCGTTGAAGGGGAAGGACTTCAGGCAAGCTAGGGCCTGGGCAGGCGGCACGAAGTTCTGTCCGGCAAACTGTGCACACGGGTCTGCAGCTCGTGTGAGCAGAGCTGACGCGAGAGCAGCAGGGGCGATGGCTCGAAGGCGGGAGGCGCGCATCGCGAGCGGACGGCGGCGAGTGCTGGGGGCGATGTGCTGGCGACTGCCCGACGGACGGCAGGATTATATACCACGCCGCGACGCGATATACGCGGTGCTAATTGATCTCGCTTTACCAGGACGAGTCCCGCCGCGCATGAAAAAATTACTGCCGGTCAGCGAAAGCCATGCTGGGCCATGCGGGCATGGGGAGCCGCCTATCCACTTCTTTCCTAGCCCGTACTAATGAGCCGATGTGAGACCAATTATTGTCGACAAGACGGACGTTCTCGCCAAACCGCAACGTCAGATGGTGATGGTTGGGAGGAAGAGAAATAGCGCTCTGGATCGAGACAAGTTACACCTCGTCGAACGTAAGATAGACCCAGTTCAAACTCGACTACATCACATGACCCGGCGCTGTCACGTCTTGGAGGTGATCTGCGGGTGGAGGGCACAAGAAATTCATCTCCTTATTCCAGACGCCATATATCAATAGTCCACTACTTGGGGTCTATAGAGTAGTAGTTTATTAATATTTCCCAAGTTCTGTTTTCTCTTCACTCTGAGCTGTTGCAGGGGAGATGAATATATACTGTACATTAGCTCGCCATGCACCGGCGCCCTTGAGCCGCAGAAGGGAATATTTCAATACTTTATAGGCGACATGTACCCGTTCGGAGGATAACCGCCATCAAATTCTCATCTCACGTGAATGTCACACTGTGACGATAGTAGTCGAGTATGAACTGGGTCTATCTTACCCACAAAATCGACCTGAGCTCAACAACCTTCAGGATATCTCGATTCTCGACACAAGGGTCGAGACATACTATTGCCTACACTCCGTTTAATGATTGCTCCTATTTTGATCATCTCGGCCTCCCTCTGTCTCCTTTGCATATTTCTTCTTTTTTTTTTCCCCACAATAAGTCAGGTCATGGTCTGTATATATGCAAAACATGGTACGAATGCATGCATGTGGGGAAGCACTGAACCATCGCGCACTACTGTAAGGTCTGCGGGGGTCTCGGCAGCTTTCGCGACAGCGCCTGATTGGCGCTCAGTGAGACGATTTTAGCGCCAGCGAGAGTTGAGTGATAAGTTGATGAAGAAAAGATGAGCCATTGACTTGATTTTACTTATCACAATTTGTTGTCCGTAGGATACTCGTCAGAGTTCAACGTTCAAAAGTTGTCTCAGAATTTGTTTTGAATTTGATAGGCAGAAGTTATGGAGGGCGTTTGGGGACAGTTCAAAGTTGTGACAGATCGCACGCGTCACGGCGAACGTTCCAAGGAGGTCTCCGACGTTACGAGGACATCGGGGAAGGAGCTGCCCAAGGGCCTCCAGAAGAAATCGGCTTAAACACACGGTGCAAGGATCAATGTGTATCCATATATGTTCACTTGACTCGTCCTTTGTGTGTGCTGTAGAATGGCATTCGCTCATGTCGCTGTAGCCAACAAATGATCCCCGCCGCGGCGGTCGCTGCTCATGGTTAATGGAAGAACTGGGACTCGCTGGACGGCCGCACACGTGAGCATGGCCGCAGCGGGGCAGTATCAGGGGGACGCACGCAAAGATCCAGAGGTTCTGGGGGTTGTTGTACGTCGCGTTGGTGTACGGGAACCGGAGCTGTGGCAGCTCG
>KN840589.1:23344-35132 GCA_000832265.1 Phlebiopsis gigantea 11061_1 CR5-6 | reverse complement strand
GACTCCTGGAACGGCGGCGGCGAGTTCAGGTAAAAGTCCTCGAAGGTGAAGAAGTCAAAGACCCGGGCGATGTTGTTCAGGACATTCTGGCGAAGCGTCTCGTTGAAGGGGAAGGACTTCAAGCAAGCCAGGGCCTGGGCAGGTGGAACAAAGGTCTGTCCGGCGAACTGAGCACAAGGGTCTGCCGCTGGCGCAGCTCGTGCGAGCAGAGCTGACGCGAGCGCAGCAGGGACGATGGCTCGAAGGCGGGAGGTACGCATCGCGAGCAGGGCGTCGGCGAGTGCTGGGGGCGAGATGCTGGCGACTCGCTGGGCACCTGCTCGGCGGACGGCAGGATTATATACCACGCCGCGACGCGATATGCGCGGTGCTAATTGATGAAGGTCATTCTTTGATGGTCTGGTGGGAAGGGCCCTGCCAGGACAAGGTTGCTGCGTGTCCTGCGCATGAGAAAATTGCTGCAGTCGACAGCGGGTCAGACGTTCGATGCCTGCGAAAGCCATGCTGGGCCATGTGGATGACCGTATCTGGCCCTGAAAGCCTGAAGCCTGGGATGGGGGCCACCTTTCCGCATGCTCCCTATGATGCGATAGCAACATTCATTTCTAGCCCATTATGAGCCAATCTGAGACCACTTTTTGCGACAAGACGGACGCTCTGGTCAAACGGCAGCTTAGATGGTGATGGTCGGGAGGAAGAAAGATAGCGCTCTGGATCGAGACAGCCGCCAGTTGAAAGCTTTGAACTAGTCTTGATGCTCGAATTTGGTAAATGTAACCACAAAATCGACTAGAACTCAACAGCCCTCAGGATATCTCGACGCAAGGGCAAAAATATACCGGGCCAGTGATACGAAAGGAGCAGAATATTTACATATAACTTCTTGAGAACGGTCATCCGCCCTTGCTATAGCGGTAGTTACAGTAAGGAATCATCTCGCCGTAATCTCGCAAAGAAGTGCTGGTGAACACAGTTCCCGTCGACTTTCCATCCTCCCGTGACCCCACATAGTATTCTAGGCGCGTATTATGAACTCTTGTGGGCAGAATATTTGGGTGCATTTCTGCCTAGAAAAAATGGCATGTATCGCACCTCAGACCGCACCAAAGAGTGGGCTAACACGTTTAATTGCCCCTTTGAATATCTGTCATGAATTTGTGTGCATCAGTGTAATTATGATACAACGGCTCCAAGCTTGCCACGCGGATTCAAAGATGTGAGGCGGGAGACTAAATTTCGGACGAGTCTACAGTGGTCTAGTTTGGATGTTAAAATGTCCTAGATAAGGCAAATTCATTTTAAAGAAGCGCCCAATTCTGCTGGGGCCGCGGCGAATTTTCCCAACAAGCTACATCGACTCCGAGTTACTCGCTCATTGCTGTCCGTACCATCGCCATGAGGCAGGCCTTGACTATGTCTTATGTCACGCTATCAGCCACCAATGCGGCAGAAAACAGAAGAGCCTTCCACACTCAACTTGAAGAACTGTTCCCGCCACATCTTGCTGAACGGCCCGCTAAGCTCAGACAAGGAGCATAGTAAGATGTCTCGATATTTGATCTCCATATCGGTTTCTAGCAGGCCGACTTCTCCGTTCAATAACGAAATAGCCACAAGAGTACAAGGCCCGGGCCGTGAGTAGAGTCACTTTTTATTGAACGTCAGATACCGCGGGCCGCGGGCCAGTGGCTGAAGCCGCGAACGCCGACTCTGAACTCCCCGCGGTAGCCACAATATGACCGCCGTGCCTCATGTCTTTCTTTACGGTACGTTTGAGCCCCGTCGTCAGCATCCAGCCCTAAATGAGGCGCCTTGCCGACAAATTGTATAGGGCGCAGCGTCACGGCGGAGACAGTGATTGTGCGGTACCACTGAAAATGGCGGACACGTTGCACCGACCAACCCGCTCCGTTGGCATCTAGTCGTGCGCCTCGTTGAGCGCCTGGCTGCGGTTGTCTTCAGGCCCCAGTCCATGCCTGCACGGCGTTATCGTTGCATCGAAGGCTATGCGCCCCTCCCTGGTTGTCAACGCTCCCGGTGCATGCATGTCCGTCGAGCATCGGAGTTGGCGGCGGGGCCTGCGGGACATCTTGCAATCACAGTGTTAGTCTCTCACAGCGACTACACGCCGCGAATAGTGATTACCGAGCAGATGTTCGTCACTCGAAGGCTCGAACGCCAGTTTATATATATATATAAAGCTCACCGGCACGAGACGTTTAACAGAGACAGCGCTCTGGATCCCAGCCTTGTCTCCGGGCTGAAGCGAAACATTATGACGCTGGCTGAGAGACGTCGCGTCGTCGGCAGCCGACTTCAAAACCCTCTACGAACCAATTGGAACTCAATAAGTTCAGGGTAATCAACGGCGGTCGCGCCAATCTCAAACTCAGGCGCTCCGAAAGACGCGGTGCAGGACCCTGCACACTTCTCCCGCAACGTAGCTCACTTGTCTTATAAAGCTGTTCTCGAAGCCCATGCTTGGGCATCGCTTTGCCGCATTACTCGTCCTGGCTATGTTTTCGCAATACTCTCCTTTCTTTAATTCCGGCTTTTTATTCTCGCGCTCTGCGAGGCATGCTCAACCAGGCGTCGATGCTATCAAGCAACCGAGAAGCCACGTAATTTTGCCATTCGAAGGGTGAGTACTTTGTTTTGACGGCATTCGGAATGGCGGCTGAGAGACTCTGTCAGCGAACAGTCGTTCCTTCAATTCTCGTCTTCCCGCAGAGCCAGAGGCCGTCGCGTCCGTAACAAGAGACGCAACACGCTGAAGCTCGACTTGCTGTCCGAGTTCCCGGACGTACCCAGCTCACTACCCACGTCATACGAAGTCTCCCTCGCCCTCGCCGAGCTCCCGCGATCCCCCGCGATCCAGTCGTCCGGTCTCCCCTCCCCAGACCTGGAGCACGCGCATATTGCCTGGCCCATCCCTCCGCCACGCCGCCGCCCGAGCCGGTGTCACCGCACACCAGCCGTCTGTCCCGCGAGCATACGCCAGGCACCCGCACCCGCATCCGCATCCGCACCCGCCCGCCTCCACAGGTCGCTTTCCGCGGCGTCGACGGCCCTCCTCGGGCACACGCGCTGGCACGCTCGGCGGCTCTCTACAGGTGGCATGGAGCGTGACATCCTCTGCTCGCGTACGGTCCCCGCCTACTAAGGCGCCGCCGGACTCTTTCCCATAACCGTGTATTCCTAGCCGTGTCTGCTCTGTGCTGTGTACAGGAACTGTCCGCCTACCCTAGCCGTACGCCACATTACTTCCGCACCCTAGTCTCCCCGCTCCTTCGGTCCCCTCGAATCTGTTTGTACTACAATTTTGCACGAATTCTTGTGCCACCCATCGGTCTTTACACTAGTATTCCTAATTCCTTCGTCTTGTCCTTCGAACATTTATTTCATACTACGCACAGAAATATGACCTCCACACCTGAACACTGTGGGACCCTTCGAGACATGCCAGTGTTCGTACCCGGGAACTCACTCTCCTTAAGGATACAGACAACATGAACGCTCACTCAAGTTGACTAGGGCTGCTTACGGATCAATCGATCACGAGCTACTATGTACTTGGTTATTACGAGCACAAGTGATTATGATAAGCGCCAGCGTCGTGGCGTTGATGTCAATACTAGGACCCCCTCCAATAAGTTGTTCTCGATTTGTCCCGAATTTTGCGAACCGTCGCGAGAGCCGTTCCAGATGCTTTCATCTGGTATATGCAGGGTCTAAAAATACAGTACTATCGCGTTAGATATCGTTAGTCCTCGAACAAGCCCCTCAGAAAGAACGAGCGCGATATGGCAAAGCTAGCATTATGCGGGGATGATGCGAAGAGTAGGGCAATACAAGCGAGACGTGCGGGTGCGATGTGTGCAGCGGGGGTAGGAAAGCAGTGGTAACTGGGCAAACAACAAGGGTATGTAAAGGAATAAAAATATACTACGGATGAAGGAGACACAAAGTCTAGTTGAGGTAGCCACGGCACTTCGCGGAGCCACACAGACACGGGATTTTATCTTGCTCGATGGGGAAGTGGTAGTCTAGTTGGTGCGTAACGATGAGCAAAGTGAGAGGAGCGAAGACGAATAGCACTGACCGTAAGTGATCTCACTTCCCAATTCAATATCCTGCTTGGCGTAGATGACGATCTTCTTCTCGCCATTGATAGTAATAATCTTCGCTGTGCAATTAGGGTCGCAGGAATGATTGATGAGACGGCTACGGGGTCTATTAGTCGACGTACGGTGCGGAGACACATGAAATCCGTACCCAAGGTTGCCTTTCTTCGTCGCATCCACGACCAAGTCCTCGTCGATACGGAAGAGGTAGCTGCTTCCAATGCCCTGGCGCTCGTACGCCTTCTCGCGCTTGTCCGCAACCTGCGCACGGATGATCTCGCCGACGTACTCGATGACCATCTCTCCGCGGGAGATCTTCTCCATGGCGTACAGACCCCAGTCGTGAATGGGCGAGCGCGCGAACCGCAGATGCTTCTTCCGCGTCTGCAGCTGATTGAACTTGACGAGCTCCGTCGCGGCATTTCCACCTTTCGACAACGCCATCGCCAGCTGCACCTGGTTCATCTCCTCTAGACCCTGGGCGCGCCTTCGAGCATTGGCACGATTCGACCTGGATGAGGTGATCGTCTGGGGCTGGGGCGGCTGTTCCTCCTCCGCGGTCGTCTCGTTCGCGGTGCCTCTTGTCGCGTACTGCGCTACGTAGGCCGACTTCTCTGCGTGTGAGATCTTATAGTAACCCTCTGAGCGTGCAGAGCCAGTTGCGTGGACGCGGAACGGCGGTGGATCGTCCTCGCGGTGCTTCGGCTCCTCCTGTTGCGTGGGCGGCGAAACGCCATGCAGCATCTCGTCGAGAGCCAGCTTCGCAAAGTACACATCTTCGTCGTCGTCGCATATGCCGGCGTCGTACGGGTTGATCGCGTTTTGTGGCGTAATAGGCGTTGGACGAACATGTCTCTTCGCTTGAATAACAGGCGGCGGCGGTGGCGAGGGCGAAGCTTCGCGGATGGGTGTGACATGCACCTGCGTTACGTTGGGAGCAGAGAATTCTTCCTCGACAGGGATGACTTCGTGGATGACCTCTTCGAGCGGCAGAACAGGCTGCCCCGCCTTCTCCGCCTTCTTTGACTTCTTGCTCTTCTTGGTAACTACCACGCCGTCCTTGGCCTTCATCTCCTTCTTGGTCTTCTTCTTTGGCGGTTCCTCGACGATGCTCGAGATAGACGGCGCTCGCTTGCGATGCGGTACGCTCTCCTCGTGGATGGTGACCGTGACCGTATGCGCAGGCATGTCGTCCTCGGACTCGATGTCCTCATTGACGATGACCTTTGTGGCAGCCTTCTTCGGCTTCTTTCGAGGCCGTTCTGCAAGTTCAAAGTCATCGTAGGCAGGCTCTGGTTCTGGTTCAGGCTCCTTGACTGGCTCGGGAGTACTGACGCCCTCATCGACCAGCGGAACCTGAGGTGGCGGCTGGACGCGAGGTTTCTGCTTGCGGAAGGACAGGCCTTTGAGTTTGGGCTGCAAGGTGATGCCTAGTCCCACCAGATGGTCGGTGCGCCCCGATTGCTCTTCCGCAGCGACAATCTTCGCATCCACTGCTGCACCTATACTGGTCTTGCCCCGCACCTTCTCCTCCGCCATGATGCGTCTGATCTCGCCTGTCACCACCTGCTCCATGATGTCCTGCTGCACTCGAGCTAGTAGGTCTTTCATGGCAAGCTTTGTGCCCTGCGCTATCATGTCGGACTCGGACCATTGTGTGGTGGAAGGGAGGGATGCGATAGAAGGCGCCTGATGTACGACGACGTTCACGGAATGACGGGCAAGTGTGCGAGCACCGGAGTTGAGGAACATGGCCGCTCGCCGTGCAGTGTCGGCGGTCTTGAACGTGACATACCAGCCGATGTGGTCCTGGAGAACCTGCGAAATACACGTTGAGCTGCTTCGTGACCTGACAGAAAGCAGACACACCTTGTCCACTTCGAAGCTCGTAAAGAATTTCTTGACATCCTCCTCCCTCACTGCGCCGCTGAGCTGGCTCCCGTGACCTTCTAGAGTGACATGATCGAATCCGTTCTTGGCGAGCTCCTCGACGATAGCCTCGTGTTCGCGTTGTTTGGCCGATTTCGAGAACCCTCCCCGTCGTCGAGCAATTGGAGAGGGTGACCTTGAAGGTGGCAACGAGTCGTCATCACGTTCTCGCCATGAGTAGGGCCTTCGACCCCGCCAATTTGGCGCCGTGGAGCTGTGAGACGTGGGCAGCGGTGGTCGTGAGGTGTAGCCGCGTGAGTAACTGGGAGGACCGTCTCTCGAGGACTCATCACGCCCGCCTCGACTGTACTGTGCTGGCCGCCGTACGCGAGCGGGCCCGTGAGCTGAGAGATCGTTTGGCGTCCCAGGCAGGCCGTTCAGTACAGGTGATGCCGACGGGGGTACAGGTGAGCGCGGCAATGAATGTGATCCCGTGCCGTTGAGCCTGTATTGAGCGTAGGACGAGACCGACGGACTGTGGCCGTAATGGGAGTACGACGATCGTATCGGCTCGGCCTGGAGGATGCTGGGGTGTGATGTCGGCTTCCATGGTATCGATGGCGTGTGAGCCGCACTTGAACTGGGCGTGTTGAGAGACGAAGACGCCTCGCGTTTCCGCCTGTCCTCGCCCTGCTGCTTCCTCTTCTCTTCCTCCGCCCGCCGCTTCTCCTCCCTTTCCCGCCTTCTCCTATGATCCAGCTCCTTCATAACTGCCGCCAACTTCTTGCCCTCTCCGTCAAAAACCACCCTCAGCTCCTCACCGTCTTGGATCGTCACCATATTGCCTACTCCCGTTGCACCCTTCTTCCCGTTCTCCTTCTCCACACACTTCCTCGCCTCATCGTGCGTACTGAAGCGCATCAACACGATGCCGAGCGCCGCACCATTTGCGCTGTTTATCTGCGGTTCGAACGAAATGACTGGGCCGTACGACGAGAAATGGCGCCGTATGCTCTGGTTCGGCGTCAGCGGAGAGAGGTTGAGGACCAGGACAGCGCACGACGGTGCTGGGCCCGCCGAGTTCGCGTCGTGCTATAGGCGGGAACATGAGGAAAATCGGTCTGAGCGTGAGCACATGTGCGACGCACCTCGTATTTGACCTCCACATACTCTGTGCGCTGAGACCGCAAACACGGCAGCCGCTTCACACTCGCGTCCCGCCTAGGGTCTCGCGGTTCGGGCACAGGCTCTCCTTCAACCACCTCCCCATTAAACCGGTACAAGATCTCCTTGCCCTTTGACTTTCCCTTCACACGTTCCGCATCCAACTTCTGCACGGTTTCGATGAGGGCTCGGAGTTTGCCGTCGCGATCCCGGTCGGTCAGTGGGTCAAAGAGGATCTTGAAGTCCTTGTTCTCTGGATACGCTGATCGTGGCGGCGGCCACTCTGGCAACGGTGGAAGTGTGTACAGTTTCGGAGGCAGTGGTGGGGCATCTTCCGTGGGAGGCGGGGGTGGTGGAATGTCCGGCGGCTCTTCAGCGGGCGGTGGGGGCGGAAGACTCGCCCCGGAAGGCCCAGCCGCATGTGGTACATAGGAGAACGGTAGTGATACAGGTAGATGATCTGACGGCGTTGGTGGTGGTAGCGAATGAGGAGGGAGCGGTGGAGGGGAAGGCGGGCGACCTGATGGTGGTGGCGGTGGTGGGCCTGGGAACGGGTCTGGAGGGGGAGAAGGCTCATTCGATGGCGGGGGCGGGGGTGGCGGGTCGTCTAAAGGAGGCGGTGGCGGCGGCGGCGGAGCTTCAGACGGGGGTGGTGGTGGCGGCGGTGTGCTGGAAGGTGGTGGTGGTGGTGGAGGTTCCGTCGTGGGCTGCGGTGGCGGCGGTCGCAGTCGAAACGATATTGTTGGCGCACTTGGAGGTAGGCCTAAGGTTTTGTTTGGCGTCGAGGTCTGAACTGCAGCAGCAAGGATGCTACGCGGTGCGGTTGGAGGCGCGGCAGTTTCGTTCCGCGCGAGGTCGCCTACACCGTTGACTTGGGCACCAAGCTGGGCTTGAGACGGTGGATTCTGCAACGAATTGCGAACGGATAAGCTTACTCTGCCTTCACAGCCTGATAAACGACCATTCACCCCACTTGGACTGCTGCCACTCCAGCTGTTCTCGAGCTGTTTCCCCTTGTTCCTTAGGGCGCTAGGACCTGTCGGCGGTACAGTGCCAGCTGAACCAGAGGGATGTGTAGAGTGGCCATTCACATATTTCGGTGCTTTTGGAGGTTGTATTGGGACATTGACACGTTGAGTGAGGCTCCGTGGACCTGTTGGAGGAGTCGCTCCTAATCGCGAAGCACTGGGCTGAGAGGCAGAAGACGATCCTGCCGATGGCACCAACGAGCCCAGCAACGCTCGAGGTGCACGAGGCGGAGCCTTGCCAGACATCGCCGGCAGTGGCGAGGGGCTGGAGGGTGTTAGGTGCTCAGTGTGGTGGTAGCAAGAGGCAAGAGGCACGGGCGCAAACTGTTGTCGCCTTCCCGCATAACGCCTGGCCCATTTTACCGGATATTCGCAGATATAATAGTGGTGGCCGAAGCATTGTTTCACACAAATTGCAAGACAATTCTCAGGGTGTATATACTCTTTTCGCTCTTCACGGGTTTCAGGATCATTTTGACTCACGAATCACCCTCCTGAAAACTCGCGATATTCACATCAAATACTCAACGCCCACTTCAGCCTTTGGTTTCCCACCAACCATCCCACCCGGCCGGGCTACTGAGCAGCAGAATCGAATATGCTGGCAGATTTCATGGTCGCCATCTTTGAAAGAAGCAGTGGTCTGCAACACTAAGGCGTAACTTCACAATCTGAAAAGCTGAGGACCGTCATACGCACGATGTTCGTGGTCAGGAGATCACACGGTTGACCGTCAGAGCATCCTCGAAGTGAACGGGACAGAGGAAACTTTGAGAAAGAGCTGACAGAAAGACAAAGCAGCCCAAAAAGGGATCACGCATTACAAGGAATGTATCTCCGACCAAAGATTTGATCTCCGCTGCGAGGCATCTCCTCCTCCTCCTGACTTACGCAGGAACGTGACTCCCATGCCTCACCTCCAACTGCAGACCGACTTCATGTGTACAGTTGAGCTTGGTCCCTTGAATTTCCGGGAATGAAATACTACTCTGTTGAATGCAGTCTTGATGTCCACGTTGCAGCCCGTGAACGTGCAAGCAGTCGCAGCGGCGGCTGCCAATCTGGGCCTGGTTGACTCCTCCCAGAGAGATTGATCGCTTCTAGCTGCAACTACGGCTTTTGCCTGAGCCACCCAAGCCGTATGTAAGCTCTCAGATCTCATCCCCCGCTGACCCCAAGTCTGCCCACTCCCGAGAATGCCTTGTACCCCACCCCCTCCTCAGCCGGACGGTCGCACTCGATATGTCTATCAACGGTGGCTGAGAAAGTCTGACGGTCCACTCCTCACCAAGCCTCCCCCCTTGGGCGTCCGCGCGTCCAACGAACTCATCTGGGGACACAACCTCGAGGACTTCTGCTGGATCGAGCGCATTCCAGGCGCCGATGTCTTGACCATCTGGTCTCGCAGCATGATCAAGGAGTACGGCGAAAACTACGACGAGGGCGAGTTCCAGGAGCCCGACGATGCCCAGGTACCCCGCATGCGCCACCCGTGGCCCGTGCTCAAGATACCGAACGACGATATACGCGTCCGAAAGGATGCGTGGGGCGTCATCGATCAAGGCTGCGAAGCCCACGCCCGTCCAGAATACGCCCCAAAACGGCGCGATGACCCCGCGGATAGCAGTGACCAGGTCGAAGACAATGCTACAAAGGTCGCGGCCCTTGTCAAGAAACTGTTCGGGTTTGATGACGGGAGAGATGTCTTTACGCTCAACGACCCGCATTACCCTTTACGCAGCCCAGAAGGCAACATCTACGCGTTCCTGTTCAAGTCTCGGATCCGGCACTCCTTTCTCAGTGTCCGGGGGGATTTGCCCCCTGCAACGATTCAGATCCCTCAGCTCACCTCCTTCACGCAAATTGATGGGGAGCTAGTCGGAATTCAGATCGATGAATATGGTGTTGAAGTTATGGGTGACCATGCTGGGAGGTTTGCCGGTCTATGTGAGGCACCTGAACAAATGTCAGCAGACGACGAGATATCTCACAACGTTGAGGGTGAAGTCGACGAATTGTCTAAACACGTTGAGGGGCAGATTCATTTAGACGACGTCCTTGAAGGAATGGACGATCTTCCCTCAGACAAGAAGATCCCTTATGATTCTCCGTTCTCTAGAAAGGACATCCCTAAACTCGAAGAAGACCTCCCAAAGTACTACTTTCCCGATATTCTTTATGTGCATGACCCACACAAGGTGACCTCGACGAGTCATCGAACATACGCCGACGCATCGTCGACCAAGTTCCCTCCCAATGCCACTATGACCTACAAACGCATGTACCCAGAGCTTCCGCGCGACCACGCGAAAGATCGGGACCAGCCCACATCTCCGCCGCGTGAGGCGCACCTGCACCTCGCTCACCAAAATCGCCTCGGCGTCGGGAACCACTCGCTCGTACACGACGCGCCACTCACGCTGCCTACCCCCCTCTCTGCGCACTCGCGCAACGGGACCGTGCGCGTCGCCGCCAAGAGCGCGTTCCCGCGAGTATCGGCGCGCGAGCTGCTCGCGAACGAGGCCAAGATGTACAACCTGTTCCCCGACCACCTCAGCCAGGACTGGTGCGGGTACAACCTCGTCACGCCCGTCAGGCACCCGGTGCCGGTCGGGCCTGTCGTGCCCAAGTTCTTCGGCTACTACGTACCCGTGGTGAACGGCATGCCGTGTTCGGCGACGGACGTCAACGCGCCCAGTCCCATCCTCCTCATCGAGCAGTGTGGGGAAGACATCAATCCCCGCGAGTTCAATCGGGACGATAAGTGAGTGGTCACCGTATATTCATAGCTGCCAACTTCTGCTCACCTGCATTTCTACAAGGTCGGAATGCTACTCCCTGATGCTCCGCCTCCACTACGACGGATTTACGCAAGGTTCCTTCTACGTCCGCAACATCCTGACCCAGCCCGGACCTCTCACTGCGCCGCCAGACCGCCGTTCCAAGAAGACACCCAGCTTCCGGGTCATCGACTTTGGGCGTGGAGTAGAGTTTAGGCAATTCATTGGAAGCCGGTCAGACAAGGATCGTGTCGAGAGAAAGCAAAGGGAGTGGGCAAATATAATTGACGACGAGGATCAGCGGGCACAGAGGGAGTTAAGGATTCCTGACTTTGACTATTGAGTTCAAATGGACTTGTGTATGTCGTAGCGTTGTATCACTCGCATGTGTAGCCTAGCAGATAACTTCCGAGTATCACTACACGCGTAGCTCAACTCTCATGTACCTTAACGCAACGCCGAACATTCCGCAATGTTGGGGGTCATGTGGCGTGAGATCAATATTGTATCACCGCATAGGCAGCGTTGGATCAAGTACTTGTATAATTTTAAATATGATCTAGTATTCCGTTTTAGCCGCATGTAGTACTTGCTGGTCGACGCAGCTTTCATGTCATAACGTGGCTTGAGCTTCTACGAATCATGTGGTGATAATACATTGACACAAAGCATACATGGTTAACTAGATAATGAAAAGCCCATCGTACATCGCGCAGGCAACCTCAACCGCTCATCAAACCCACAATCATACGTTAGGATTCATCTTTCTCTTCCACAGTCGCCAGGCCTGAAGGAATATCGCTGCCGCGCCACGTCTCGCCTC
>KN840589.1:4837-20116 GCA_000832265.1 Phlebiopsis gigantea 11061_1 CR5-6 | reverse complement strand
AAGTGTTCCAGGCTCGAGGGAGTGCGAGCTCGATTCAACTTGCCTTGTTTCGGACATCATGATGTGCGTCTCGGACATCACCGGTACAGGACCAAAAGGAAAGGGCACCGTGTTCGGCGAAACGCGCACAGCCTTCAAACGAGGTCTACCTCGTTGTTTCTACGCATCTCATTTCAAACACACGGCAAGGATTCTTTGAAATCTTAATACCCGCGCATACAGTCAATATGATGAAAGGGTACATGAGAAAGTTACAGGCAACCGGAGGTCCGTGGTCGTAAGGTCTCACGACTAGCAGAAGAAACCGACACAGGCATCACAGTACCTCTGGCGACTTTGACTACATTATGAGGTATGGCAGCTAGCCTCAAGACCTCTATTGGTGCCTGGTCAAAACCTCATGTATCTGCACCATGTATATGCACGGAGGCCGGCCGCATGGGCACAGGCAAGGTACAGGCCCCTAATGTCTACCTTCTCAAACCTGTACTAAACATGCTCTGCTGTAAAGACCAGGGGCTTGCGCATGCCTGGAGAATAATACTACTTCCCAGCAGCAACCATCAGTACCCGAATGACCTCCAACTCAAATTTATTCGGTTCTCTCACCCGTATATTTAACAAGAGCGAATCCGATGATTCACAACAAACCATTGGAAGAAATCCGCAAAGAAGCCCGCCCTCCCCAGTGTACTACCCCGCTGGCCTAAACCGCGCGACTCCGTCTCTCACCGGTGGTGTCACCCCCGAGCGCACTCGACCATCGCAGGTATCATGGATAACCCCTACCACCGCTTCGCCCTCTCCAAACGGGAGCGTCAGCCCACTGCGCTTTGCAGGCCAATCCTCTGACGAGGAAGATTCGTCTGCAGTTCGCAGGGCGAACACCGGCTTCCGCATAAGTACAGATTCTGAGTTTCTGCGGATGCAGTCAGCTCGTCTGTCTGGAACCAGCAGCGCCGGGTCTGCAGCACAGAGAAAGTCTTCGCCTATTACGGATGATCGTCCCCAGTTTCCCATTCTGAGAGGACCTTCTCTGGACACTGTACCTTCAACCCCGAACTCTACGCGACTCGGCGATGGTACTCGTGAGCAGAATTCAATTCCATACCTTTGAGAGTGGTTGCTCAATATTATGTATAGTTCACGTTTCCCATAGCACAGCGTTCATAAACCGGCCTCTGAAGAGAACAATCAGCCAAGGATCAACTAGTACATTTCGTACAGTCGTCTCCGTAAACGCCCCGTCTATTCCTCCAGTCGACGTCCGCCCGAATTTCGCCAGCTCGCTAGGTGTTGCACCGGGCGCTGGACGCCGACCAGATGCGCAACACGCATCTGTACCTGGAGCCCGGCCAAATCCAACTGTCACAGTCTCAGTCATCTACGAGGACTCCCTCAGGACCATCAGCTTTATTACCGCCCGCTCGGCGCATGATACCAACTCTGACCCTGACCTCGAGCGCGGGCCAGAGGAGCCCGACGAATATGACCTCGGCACTGCCTCTGGCTCGTTCAACTACGACGAGGAGCACGACGACGAGGACGACGTCACGCCCGACACCACGCCCGAGGGCGGCCGGCACCCGTCGCCGTACGGGTACAACCGCGCGGAGGGCACGGACGAATACTCGCACATGAGCCTCCCGAGCGACTTCTACGACATCGAGCTGAACCCGACGCACCGCACGCCGAACGCGGACTCGCCGCCGTCGCGCGTGCAGGGCTACTCGACGCCGTCGATCCTCGAGACCATCTCGCGCCGTTCACGCTCCGCCGCGTCAGACGCGACCGCCGTCGAGACTGCCATCCAGCGCCGCTGGCTGCGCGGCCTCTCCTTCGGGTCATACCGCACCGAGCGCGGACAGTGGGGCGCGAAGGACGACTCGGCACGCGGGGCGATCACTTCCGCGTGCATACTATTCTTCGTCGGGTTCTTCGCGCCGTGGTGCTGGCTCATCGGCGGGTGGTACCTCTCGACGAGCGGGGAGATCAAGCCCGACGGGCAGTATCTCCAGACCGTGCCCTGGAAGTGGCCCCGGAGGAGGCGGGCTAGGAACGTCGTGAAGCCGCCGAAGGCGGACGTCAAGCTGCGTTACACGCTCTCGCCATTCTGGCGGTCAAGGGTGCAGGAGACCATGCCCATGTCCCCTGTGGACAGTCGCGCCTCCATCACCTCCCTTCGGTCGCTAAAGAAAGAAGAGGTTGTCTTTGATATAGACCCATGGGTCGTCCGCTGCAGAATTGCTGCAGTGATCAGTGGCCTTCTACTTGCAGCCGGTATCATCGCTGTCCTTGTCGTCCTGGCGGGCTTGCGGATTTAAGAGATTTATTTACACGCACGGACTATGCACGGACTATTTACAGCAAGGGCAGCGTAGTACTCCGTATATATTTTTGATGTATTATAGAGACGTGGTCAAGATGGATTGCAGAGTAGAATATTATCGATAACTGAAACAGCATGGTGTGAGAGCGATATAGGTACAACGCAAATAGATATCCAAAGTGATCCCGAGGTATACAAAGGTTGCAGCGATTATTCTGAGAGTTCGAAGTATGTGCGAAACATGGACTCATGACGTAGAGGCGACGAAGAGACGACTGAATGGACGTGCAGGAACAGACGAGGGAAGCGCCGCGTGAAGTATAACAAGAAACCTTCTGGCATCGAACCGATTTGGCGTTTGACATTGTCGGGCAGGTCCTGGTAATGGTGTTTCTGAAGCAAATGCGTGAGATACACCTCAAAGTGCGAAGGAAGGTAGGGCATACTTTATTTCGCAGCGCCCGCATCAAATCTTGGACAGATTTTCCGTCGTACTTGCGGTATTTGCCAAGGGTCTCAATGAACCACTTCTCCAGCCTCGCGTTCCAGTCGTTGCCGACGACACTGAACGCGCCCCTCTCCAACTCGATTAACATAGGATCCCGAGGGTCGCGACACATAATTTCGAAGCGATCCGAGGCATCTTGGAGAAAGTTCAAGCGCTTTCCAGAGTCCCAAAAGTAGGGGTGCAGTAAGCACGTCGCTGTATCTGGTCTGTGAATTCGGACGGTCGATGAGCGAAAACGCAACAGGAAATGAAACAAAATAACACACCTCTCATAGGGCTCCAGACTAAGCATCCTGCAAATCAAGTCCACTGCCTCTGATCCCTCCTCCCCGAACCGCTCCAGCCCTTCTACATTCTTCACGTTTTTCATGATATTAGCCTCCCTCTCGTACCGCTCTCCGAACGGATGACCGCCGTTCGTCAGAACGTAGTAGAAGAGACACCCGAGCGCAAAAATATCGACCGACTTTGTCAGCCGCGTCTTTATCGTCGGAGTGCTTCCGTCAGACATGTTCCCCACACTCCCGCGCGACGACTGCGACTCCTCTCCGCCCGAGTCGTCGATCCGCACGTCGCCGCGTAGGATCTCCGGGGCCCGCCAGCCGACCGTGCCAGCAACTGCCGTCGGCAGAAAGCTTGTCTGGTCGACCTCGAGCTTCTTGCACAGCCCGAAATCAGAGATCAGCATGCGGTGGCCTGCGCTTTCGCCAACGCCCTTCTTCGCGTGTGAGATGAGGATATTCTGCGGCTTGATGTCGCGGTGGATGATCTTGAGGGCGTGCAGGTGCCGCATGCCAGACGTGATTTGGCGCAAGGCGCGCTTGGGCTCGAAGGCTACTGCGATGTCCCGGAATTGGTCTGGCCGTTCGACGACATCGGCGAGCGTGGCTGGACAGAGCTCGAGGGCGATGTAGAGGAAGTTCGCCTGTGCTTCCTGGTAGTAGTAGCGGATGACGTTAGGATGATCGTCTGACTCCTGAAGAATGTTGACTTCGCGGTGCGCGAGAGTGACGAAGTCTTGCAGTAAGCGCTTGACGGCTACCGCACGACCCTGCAGAGACCCCTTGAAGACGACTGTACCATGGGATCCAAATCCTGCAATTATATGTTAGCCTTAAGTTGCACAGTATACAATCTCCACACACCTAGGACGGTATCTGATACGATCAGCGAAGGCTCGACGGCAGCAGGGGTCGGAGGCGACGGTACAACAAGCGAGGACGGTGAGGTCACATGGATAACCTTCGGTTCGCCGTTGGCCTTCGGGGTCGGCGGCGGTTCTTCCGCCTGAGGAGTCTCTAATGCATCCTCACCCGCGCCTTCCTCCGCACCACTATTGGCCACACCCGCCTTCTTCTTCTTTCCCCTCTTCCTACGTTGAGGTTTCCGCCGCCCAGGGGCTGGTGCCTGGTCCGGTTCGCTGTCATCCGCATCGCCGTTCAGATCTGGGATTTCATCCTCATCGACGCCCGTGGCGGCTGTGACTTTGACGGAGTCACCAAATGACACAGCCCTCTTCTTCGGGTGAGGGGTTTCTGGAATGAGGTCTGATATCTCTATATCTGGGGTCAAAGGTTCTGCGAGCGTTGAATCGGTGGTAGTAGGAGATGCGGGGCTGTTAGTGGTAGTAGAGGATGCAATACTATTTGCGGATGAGATGGTATCCGGTTGTATGTCGCCCGCAGCTGTGGGAACTTCAGCCGCGATGCCACGTCTATTCTCTGATGGTGGGGACGTTGAGGTCGAGGGCCGCTTCTGTAACACCCAAAACAGCATCAGAACAAGCGTCACTAGACCGACGGCATAGGTAGACAGCGCCTGTGCAGAATACGTGAACGAATCGCCCGAGGAGCCGGGAAGAAGACGAGGGAGGGAGCTGGGAGGGACGATTGAGGTGTTGCCGACACCGGGCAATGTTCCAGACTGGTTGGGACGAGCGTCCTCGTTGGCATGTTCCCGAGGGTCGCGCATATATGGAGGGTAGGGCACCGTGGCGGACCCGTCAAGGAGTCCGCTGACTTGCGTCGACTCTAGCTCGCGCACGCCCGTGAGACATCGCTTGTCCTTGCTACCGTTTCGACACAACTCTTTCAGTTTCTTCCGCTTCATAGCTCGAGTAATGGAATCAACGTCATAAGGAAAATCGCGGTCACCATCGGAAGATGAGGAACCTGGTGGAGGGTCTATGGTGATGGTGCGACGATAATCATCTTCGAAGTTGCTGTCTCCAAAGACAACGAGGGGGTAGCGGTCGGGGCTCATAGCAAACAAGGAACCGGTTTCCTCGACCATGCCAATATACGCCGACTTCAAATTGGGTAGTCGGTCCTGTTTCGCGGCGGAGACAAGGTCGGAGCCGGGGAGCAAATCTTGAAGTCCGACGCGAGGCTGCAGGAGAACGAAAGGGTGAACTCGAGTGGCTGTCCTGACAACGTCGAAAACAGCGACTCTGGGCTATGAATGAGCGTCCGCGGGTCTCATGTCATAGCGGACAGGTACGTACATCGGGCTGTTATACGCCTGTATCCATGCTATGCGGGAGTTCGGGACAATCTCAGGATCCACACTGTCGGACCTTGTCTTGAATGCCATTATCTTTCCGTTCGGTATGGACTGGACATAGGTATCATCTGCGGTCCGGCGGTACAGGGACTGCAGGGCTTGATCCTGGTTATTTGGGCCATAAGTCGAGAATGACAAGTTTTGCACGGGCGGGCGAGGAAGCCCAGGGCTACTGGGTCTGGTATGAATCGAGATGTGGTAGTCTACATGCATAAACATGAGTTTGAAATTGAGGAACCCACGGTGACGGTAACTCACCAGTTCGCCCGATGAAGACCTCAGTCGTAGGGAGGGTCATTCGAGGCTCGGCGGACTCCTCCAGTTCATCTAAATCGATGTCGTTCTCCGACTGGCGGGAGATATCCTCGAACGGGTCCCAAGGACACTCCGAGTGCGGATTGACCGTAGCCTTCACTCGACCTGTCTCCAGTTCGACCAGGAGGAGGGATGTTTCCTTCTTCCCCACGAACACCTTCAGAACACCGTCATCTCCGCGGATACTGTACGGTGACATTTCGACCAACTGCGGCATCGAGAGTGGTAGGCGCTGCAACGGACTGTCCGGGGTAGGCATGACGTAGATTTCGCCCGACTGCGGCTCAATGACATAGACTTCATGCGCTTCGTCGTCGTCGGGATCATGTACAGGATGCTGTGTGCGAACGAGGGGACCGAGGGAGGACGGCACAGAGCCAGAAGGGGAGGAGGACATCGACCAGAGGGGCACGCCAGTTGACCTGTTCAGAGCGTGGAGGTTACCGTCCACAGATGCGACTAGCACTGCGTCGAGAAGTTGAAGAGTTTCTTCCAGTCCCCCAGTGGCTCGAGAATGGCTGTCATGACCGCGCTGGACGTTCACGCGAGGAGCAAGGTCGGTATTGCGGGTGGCGACCGGAGACCTGAGCGAGATGATTTCTGCAAGACACGCGCCGGTGCATAGAAGGAGAAAAGCTGGGAGAGAGAGCGGGGCCATGGATTGTCATCGCTTCATGTGCAAGACAAAGCGAGACGAGGTCGGGCGCAGAAAATGGATGGAAGCGAGTGTGGAGAAACGAAAGCGCAGGAGTAATGAAAGACTCCGAGGAGGCGCTGAAAGGACTGCCACCGGGCATCAGTCACGTGACGGGCTCGAATCTTCAAAACTCAGGAGCTGTTGTGCATCCTGGTTTTATATTTGGTCGGGTCACTATCTATTCCAGCGAGCCAGCGCAGAATACTGGGATTAAATCAATTTCGGTTATATTGAAGCGACATACGCATAGAACGCCACAAAGTGAATGCAAAACAATCACAAATAGCCCTTGGGAGACCTTAGCCGTACGTAAGCAGTTGTTCCCTCAGGCTAATACTATACCTCCAGAACCTGATCTTCGGGGCCACGAAACCTACAAAAACAACGCGAATATCCACGAGGCTGCAGAAGCTGCGATTTTATCGGATTTCTTAACGTGGACATGTTCACACCAAGTAAGTTATGCTCCTACCTACTAGCCTTTCTTCCCAACTTCGGATACGTGAGGAGCGGGATATGGGGGAAATATAGCAATATAAAACGAGTGGCGTTGTTGGCACGTATGTATGTCGATGTCAACATAAAAAAATAAGAATAAGTACTATGAGAACTTGTCTCCGCACTTCCTATCGCAGTTTCGCTGACATTCCGATGCTACCTAGACGATCAAGACTTCTCATATCTGACAGTTACAGAGGAGGTGCCCACGGCAGCATTCGTTAGAGTCTGCCCACCCTGCTCAATCACAATGAGATTGGCCTTCGACGGCCCCATGGATCCTGACGGTGTCTGTGCCAGAGCATTGTCGAAGGTGACTGTGCCAAAGTCCGCGAACGGCACGGCTGCTCCGTTGTCCTCAAAGTCCTCGACGATCCATTCAGCGTCCTGCTGACAAAGGGGCTTAGTAGAGGCGATATCCTGTGTTACTAACTGGCCGGTGGTCAGGTTGATGATGGTCGCTGTGCCAGACGTTGTATTCGAGCTCTGGACGGATAATGCGACAGAGTCACCGGCACTGAAATCAATACCGGTGAAGTCGAAGGCGAATTGCGGGAACCACTCAAACCAAGCTGGAGGTCAGGCGATGAGTAAGACAGAAGAAATGAATCGGACACAGGCAACGAACCATCGTATGACACCGACCCATCCGCATCGACTGTGAAGTCTATTCCGGTCTGCAGGATAGCGGTGTCGCAGGTATCTCCGTCGATGCCAACCCATGCAGAAGCGGCATGCGACTCGGAGCCTTGCGCTCCGGCGGGCAGTGTGGGATTAGGGACAGTGATAGTTGCAGAGACATTGGTGAACGTTCCCTTAAGAAGCTGCCATCAATATTGTCCCAGTGAGGGAACGATAGGGTACATACGCTATCTTCATTCAAGACCGCCCCAGCCCAGTTGGAGCTGAGCTCGGGATGCAAAACAGAAGATTTCTTGGGCCATGACAGTCGCTTATTGACACGCGCCTGTAGACGTTCGCGAGGGGATGGGATAGCGAGTGAGACGGTGGCGAAGAGGGTGAGAAGGAGCGTGACTTTGATAAGCATGGCGAAAATGGAATGGCAGGGGAGGTCAGGTCGAGCCGAGAAAAAAGAATGCTGTGGACCCGAGTGGTCCTTGTGCGATGAGTAGACATTTCCTGTGCTCGACCCTCTTATACCGACAGTAAGTGGCGTGTTTGGACACGATGGTAGTCAACACCAGCTTCGCCCAGATTGTCATCGAATCTAGATGAAACCGCTTGCCTAGATGTCATAGCCAGGTCATCACAAAGACGCTGATACGGACGAAAGGAAACGGCATGGGTAAGCTTACCTATAAATGACATCCGTGGTCCCGATGTTAGCATGGCCATCTTGGCAACTGTGCTAGCACTACACCACTGGGCGAGTTCATTTACATAACTAGTCAGTGGATCATCCACCTGTAAGCACCAGCGAAACTAGGCCACAACGGTCAAGTCAGCGACGGACTCAAGCAGCGGGATATCACTCACCAAGAGGTTGGTTAGATGTTCGTTGCTCTGGAGATGAGATATTCCCCTTTGAGCCAGCCGAGCCAGTACCTGCACCGCCGGCAGCGATGATCTACGGTTGATATCTGTCAGATTCCGATAACCACGTACCCGCGAAGTATGTGGAAGTGGAATACGGAGAGAAGCCCTATGTCACCTCAACACCGTATGTGTACTCGTGTTCTTATGAGTCATCTGTATCGTCTGCATGAAATACCAAAATTTCCAGCGTGGGCGGTCCCCACACAAGAAAGGTATAAGGACATGTGAAAGATTGATTCTCGAAAGATATTCATACTACGGCCCAGGTATGTCGGCTGTTCAGAACATGAGAGAAAGTGTCGCTAGATTATCAGCGGCACTGAGGGCCCGTTTTACTGTCGAGGGCGGTCAGGGTCAGATGGTAGAGAGGCATAATTGACTCCGAGAGAAAAATTACTCACCATGTTACAAATATGCAGAACACGAAAGCCGTTCTGATAATTTTGGAGATCAAATGTTTGTTTTTATGATTCGCACACTGTACTCCGGTCGCTCCGAATCTGAGTCGGAGATATGCGTTCATCTATACATCTGTCATTTAGCATGATAGAACATACCGTTGTGTGAATATCCAACTCGTCGGACTGCAGCAGTATTGGCACCGAAGCTTGCTCGGACATACGCACCAGTTCATATGTTGTTCGTTGGCCACAAACTCGAACATGCCGATGATATCGCCAAACAGACGCAGTAAGCGTAACTGGATACGATTCCGAGCAGAAAGATATTACAGACCGCAGCACAGATGTTTCTCCAAGGTTATGGTTGCCGCTGGTCAGAGGAGGACACAAAACAACATGAGAACTGATCAGCAGCTTGGTGGCGCATCGTAGCGCACTGCCCTATGGCTCGACTTTCAGCGTTCAGCGCTCGAGCTTTCAGAGAGGGGCCTACATTAAGAATAGGACCATAAATTGTGCCAGGTCAGACATGCAGGTCGAACTCGAGCATTCGATATCCGACACCTTGCCAGCACCTTGAATCACTTCGGAAGCATCTTCTGGGCGCGCAGTAGGAGCGCACCGACGTCCAACTGAGGCGTTTGCGAAAGGAAAGTCATCGCCTTCTCCACAAGGCCGTCTAGGAGGTCTGGTTGATCCTTCACGTGCACCTTCAGGTATGCGATAGCCAGGACCGTGGCCCACACGTTCTCTGGTACGCCCAACTTCTTGGCCTCCTTCATCAAGCTGCTGCTGGCAGCTGCGCCGCCGAGCAAAAAGAAGAGTATATCGGTCCCAGGGAACCCTCCATCGAAGGCCTGAAGCCGGACGAGCGCGATGACTTTATCATCCTGGGCCTGTGCCGAACCTGCAGGCGGAGAGTAAAAGGTAGGAGGTGCGAGAGACCTGGCCTGTCTGGGAGCAGCCAGGAAGCGGCTTGGACTTGGAGAACCATACTCCTCTTGATGAAGGAGGCTTGGGTCATCATAATCTTCGATGGTAGGGTCGTAAGACTCGATAAAGGCCATTGGGCGAGCAGCCGGAGATCGAAATTGGATGTTGGGTATCGTTGGAGCAGATGTAGCCACCGCGGTGGCCGAGTGCATTGGAGTCGACGAGGACGTCGAGCGGCGGAAAATCCGAGGCAGGAATCCAGAGCTGGAAGGAACAGGCACCACTGGAGCTCGATGGGGGATTTCTGCCATGTGGAGCATAGCTCGCGAGGAGGGGGAGAACTGGCCTGCCTGCGCGGAGGATGAAGATCTGAACAGGCCGCCTATAGATGGGAGCTGGAGCGAACGCCTTCGCGGTTTCGCAGCGCCACCTACAGGAGCAGGAGGTTCATAATGCGGGGGCATCGTCCATGTTTGCGCGACACGTGGTCGGGGAGAACGATAACTTGAGTACTCTTCCTGCGGCCCATAGTCTTCCTCATACGGCGGAGGCTGTAGGTCCGGTAAATGTGAGTTCGTGTGCTTGTCCACAGCTACGAAAGAGGTATAAGTGGAAACCAGCTGGTATCGGGTACCGAGATGGATGATAGCGGTACGATTGCCGGACCACCGATGCTGTTTATCCGAGTCCTCAAGCTCCATGATCGCTCGACGAGCCATGAGCGTGTGAATAAGAGGCCGGTGATGGTGCTGGGGAGGAGACTCCACGACTTGGACGGGTACTGAAAATTGTAACATCTCACCACCGCTGTCTGGTCGCGCGTAGATAACAACTTTCTTGGGCGGCGTGAATTTCTTGTTCTGGATCCAGGCGAAGACGACGAAGCGGTCCCCAGGATAGAAGAAAGGGAGAGTCGATGGTGCTTGGCTTACGACCTTGGAATCCGAGCCCACGGTCCAGAGTGAGTCGATGATGGAGCCTTTAACACCCCAATCCACAGTAACATCGTTGTAGATGTGAGATCGACTGATCCGCACGAGCCGAGAGCATTTGCCCAGGATACTCTCGGACTGTGTAGCCATGAGGCAGATGCCGTTCCCCGCCCGAGCGAGACCCTCACACATGGCAGAAGAGGCTGTATCGCCTATACCGAGCGTGAAGACACGCACAGGATGGTCCTTCGCACGCGCGACAGCGGCCTTGACGAAACCGATAGCTCGGTCGGTTTCATACGACTAGAATATCTTTTCAGTCTTAGAATATGGCAGCAAATTTCCCACATACCTCTCCATCTGTAATGACGAAAATAGCAGTAGGCATATCCAGTTTGCGAGAACGCAGTGTTTTGTCTATTGCGTCTTCAATGTTCGTGCCTCCGTAGTTTGCATCCATCATGTCCACATGACTCGTCTACGAAGAAAAGAGATAAGCGAAGACCATGAACACATCGATATAGTCACTCACCGCCCCACGCAAGCCCTCCTCGTCATAGGGAACGCTGCGACGCCAGAGCTCGTCACAATAATGACCGAAGCTAAAGATGTTGAACCATGTACCCTGACTGGGTAGAGCACGAAGTAGCATCACAAGTGTGCGCTTGGCCATGGCGATCCTGCTTCCCATCATACTTGCACTACGATCGACCAGAAAGATGTACTCCTGCTGAGGGACGGACGGGAGACTGAACTTGGGGACGACATTTAATTGCAGCGCCACGGTCCCGTCCGGCGCCCGTTGCGCAAAGCACCGCGGGGCGTCGATTCCGTCAGCTGTGACGAGGAGAACGAAGTCTTGCTCGAGGAAGCCGCGGGAGGTGTACTGTGCCGCCTGGGGGATACGAGTTGTTCGATCTGAGGTGACGACGACTGTGGGGTGGCTAGGGCTGGTGATGTTCCTCACATTCCCCTGCATACGGACGTCGACTGATATCTTGATCCGGTACGGTGCAGTCTTTCGTGCTCCTTTCATGCCGGCAGGAAGGGTGCCAAAGCGATACCCAATATGTACAGGTAGCTGTAGGCGTATTTGAGACGCGGCGTCATCGTTCGTGAGATCAAGCACATACTGAGGAAGTGTGAGCATATTGTACATGTTGAATGGGCGGAATTCCTCACTGTGACTCGGGTGGTGACTAGCATTCTCCCTGGGAGCGCTCCTACGGAAATGGAGAAGACTGAAGGTCATCAGCAATGGCCCTGGAGCGCAAGGGCATCGCGTACGTACTGTCTTCGGTAACATGTTGGACTAAACCAGTCATATAACCGTGGCTGATCGCAGCGTTGTGCTCTCGTGCCGCCTCTTCCTTCTCTTTCGCAACAGCTGTGATGGTCGTTTCTCCAGCAGTCATCGCGAACCCGCACACCGCTGCTCGCGCGGGGATTGGAAAGACATATTTTGCTTGCTTAATGCCGTCTGGAGCATATTGCCAGAAGTGCTGCGTGATCGTGACGATAGTCGAAACTATCGATAGCTTGAGTACTAAGATGAACGAATTCCTGAAGGACTGCGTACCATCCACTATATCTGCATGTACCTCCGCATCTTCGAGGGGCAAGTATACTTCAAGATTTGAGGCGAAGTAAGCTATGCCACATCTTCTAATTCCGTTGGGTAGTTGCATAGTGCGGGACTGCGAGTACCGTGCGAAGATGGGTATGTATCGTATGCGTTATATCCCTAGTGCAAGGTACAAAAGGGGACGGGCAGAAGGTCGCATCAGATGTTATTATCCGTGGCCTTGGTAGAACATGGACACAGCCTTGTACTAGGTTCCCAGGGATAGAATCACTGGATGGTGTTGTGTTCGAAAGCTGCAGTGATAGCTGTTCTGATGGCCTCTGAAGAGTATATTGGTGGCATACAGCCTTCACTGTAGTCCGCGATGCCAAGAAAGTACTTCAACGGGCGATACGTATAGCGTCATCCGAGAAAGTTCACTGCGTTTTCGTCAACGGCTCGACTCGCAGAGTCCGCGAGGGTGGGATGGCAGAGAGGAGGTATCGTGCCACGCACAGGGGCGGTATTCGTTGTGGTAGACTGTTCCGAATAGACACAAGAAGGCGATGGTGGGTGAGGCTGCTGAAGTCCTGACACGAATCAAATATCCTCTATAGAGGCGCATCAAAGGAGCGCATCATGGCGCGTGGACGAATATTCCGGTCACCGGGCCGGCTGAGGGCGTGCCCAAATCAGGCTGAGTGAGTACCGTGACAGTGACCGCCGTGACGCGCTACATCCAACCCCTGCAGTACGCCGTCGGGGGTTTCGTATCATCACCACACGTCGCTGCTGTTGCTTCAATTTGGCACACACTATAGGATCAACGTCCAGGCACCTCCCATGGGTCGCGCAGTTTAATTTGGCGCGCGATCCATTTGTGCATGGCGATATGACATGTTTATTGCGAAAAACCACTATACAAACTTCTTTCTCGCTTCAGGTCTCATTCTCATTTCGCAACACAGAACCACAGACGAATCAGCATCCAGCCATAGTACATTTCACGGCGCATCAGGTTCATGCGGAAGGGAAAAACGCCTCTGCACGAGAGAACAGCGCTCCAACATTGATACCAGGGATCCGCGCGATAAACTCCGTCGCCTTCTCCACAAGACCCTCCAGCAGCTCTGGCTGGTCCTTCATATGCTGCTGGAGATACGCAACAGCCAGCACCGTCGCCCAGACCTTCTCCGACACACCGAGGGCCCGCGCCTCTCCGAATGACACGCCGCCACCGAGGAGCGAAAGCAGTCGGTTTTCCGGGGGGAAGGAGCCGTCAAAGGACTGGAGGCGGATGAGCTCCACGACCCGTTCCTCCGTCGACCGCGGCGACGTCGGACCACCAATGCCCATCCCGACATCGCCATTTCGGGCGGCCCCAGTCCGGTAGCTCGGTGAGGCATGTTGCAGTACGCCTCTTGATGCCGACACTGCCTCTAACGACGATGACAACGAGTGGAAGCCGGAGGCAAATCCGGCTGGGGCGCGCTCGCGCTCTCTGTCGCGCTCTCTATCGTCCGAGGTCGGTTCAACTATGGGGCCTTGGCGACCGAGTGACATTAGGTAGTTTTGAGATTTGGGTGCAGGAGGCCCAGGAAAAGCGGCCGAAGCGCGGGGCCGACGAGTAGAGAGTTTTATACTCACGCGTTCAGGGGAAGACCTTGACGGAGAGCCGGACCGTTCTAAGTACTCTGCTCCAACATCGCTGTGTTGCACAAGGGGGGAAGACCAGGCTCCGCCCCCTCGATTCATGCTCATTTGCGGCTGGAACTGAGTCGTCACGAGCGCAGCACGCGGCGCCGAGGCTCCCAGCAGTGCACTACGCGTTTGGCCTCTGGTGAGAAACCCGGTAGATTGAAAATAGCCAGCGTATTCCTCTTCATCAGGTTCATCAGAGTAGCTTTCCAGCTCTGACTTTGTACGCTTGTCCACAGCAATGAACGACGTATATTTGGACGCCAGCTGATACTGCGTGCCGAGGCGAATGACGAGGGCCTTGGCGTCCGAGGTAAACAGCGACCGACTGCTGTCTTCGATGTCCATGATAGCACGCCGAGCAGCCAGGGTCTGGATAAGTGGCTGAGGGTGGTGTTCGGGAGGGAACTCGGCGATCTGAACGGGGACAGAGAACTGCAGGACCTCTCCCTGCCCATCCCTCTGTGCACGGATGACGATCTCCTGCGGCGGCGTGAACGACCGGTCCTCGACCAGAGCGAAGACGACGAAGCGATTCCCCGGATAGATAGCAGAAATGTTTGCGGGGGCCTGGCGGACGCTTTTCAGCTCCTTGCTGCCAGTGTGGTACGCCTCGGCCAGGTCGTTCCGCACGCCCCAGTCGACGGAGACGTTCTTGAGGATGTACGTCCGGCTGGCCCGCACCAGCCTCGAGCACTTGCCGATGATGGTTTCTGCCGTCGTGGCCATGAGACAGAGTCCGTTGCCGGCCCTCGCCATGCCTTCGCATAGGGCAGACGACGTGGTCTCGCCGATGCCGAGGGTGAAGACCCGGACGGGCGCGCTGGTCTTTGCGAATCTGACGGCCTGCTCGACCGGCTGGATCGTTTGGTCGATGTTATAAGCCTAGAAATGATGTATCATGCGTAAGGGCATGTTCACTGAGAAGGAGTAGGTCAACACTGACCTCGCCGTCGGTGAGTACAAACACCGAGGTCGGGACATCAGTCTTGCGCAGCGAGAAGGCTTGCTGCAGAGCGCTACGCATCTCCGTCCCTCCATAATTCGCGCTCATGGTGTCGATGTATCGTGTCTGTTGAGTTCACATTATTAGCCCATGAGTAAACACGAGATGGATACAGAGCTCACGGCTTGCGTCAGACTGCGCTCGTCATACGCAACGCTCTGGCCCCATAGACTATCCGAGTGCGAGCCAAAGCTGACAATGTTGAACCACGTCCCCTGCGTAGGAAGGGAGCGGAGCAACATGACCAACGCGCGCTTCGCGGTCTCGATCCTCTGGCCA
>KN840588.1:0-64692 GCA_000832265.1 Phlebiopsis gigantea 11061_1 CR5-6 | reverse complement strand
TGCCGTGCGCGCAGTTGTAGCAGTCTGCGCGGAAGCACGAGTTGACGGTGTAGACGGCGACGTAGGTGCCGAGCGCGAGCGCGGGGTGCGTCGCGGCGACGTCGGCGCCGCGGGCGACGATGATGCCTGAGAGCGGAGATCAGAGAAATCGTATTCAGGCGTGGAGCAGCCCGTACCTGCGCCTTCGTGCCCCATGGTGAACGGCCCCGCCAGCTCGCTCATCTGTTTGTGAAGAGCGCTGCCCACTTCCAGTATGCCGAGGTCGGAGTGGCATACGCCTGCGGCGAGGATCTTGATAAGGACCTCGTCAGGGGCAGGAGAAGGAACCGCTACCGTCTCTGGGACTGGTTTCCCCACCGACGGGTGGAACCGATACGCGGTCATGGTCTTTGGTACAATGGGAGTTGTCGCCATATTTCAAGCCGAAAGTGGGAGGCGATGCGGCAGGTGCTGACGACTATCGACAGCTCCCATTATATGCTGTCTGTTAAAGGGCCACAGTGGGAGTGGAACTATGCATGGACATTTCGTGTGATCCACGCGTGCTCGTGACCGGATGTTCGCCAGCAGCCGGTGTTGCATAGAATAGGAAGAATGGAATGGAAGACGCTTGTTCAGATACGTGCTTAGCGAAGCAAGGCTGCGATGACCGCGGAGAAATAATCTCAAACGAGCTGCCAACGCTCCCTCGCCGCCACATCGAATTTCTTGAGTAAATTCGCTGGCATTGGGCGCCGGGCTTCCGGGGCTTCGTGGCGTTGATCGAGGAACCTGGTGTGAGTGAAGGAATGCACGTAACTTATAACGGGACGGAAAGAGAGAATCGCCAATGACGATCGCAATGCGGTGCGATGTTGGTAAGACGCAGTCTTCTCGTCCTGGGAGAGCGCCAAGTGACTGTCTTGTTGGAAGACGACTCGCGCGCGAAGCGACTTGACAGTGACACATTGTCCAGCCAAACGGCAGAGAGCGGGATATAGTACGGCCACCTACAAACCAAATGGCAATATGTCCATTTATCTTGTTACACCAGGGGTTTTCTTCCTAGGATACGATGGCGGTTCCGTTGCAATCCCGGTGCTTAAGTATATGAATGGGTATAAATCAACTTAGAATCCAGGCCCACCTGTTATATGGAACACGAGTAAGTTTAGTACATATTGCCAGCTCAGATGCGGGGAACCGCGAGATGGGAACAATGATAGCGACAACGAGCGGGAGATGAAGCCGCCGCAGTCGGAAGATGGCCTCTAATAGAATTGGGTTGAGCGTATCGAAGTGGGACTACCCGTGCCACCGGTTGCGTCCGATGGGCCTGAGGGCTGGACTTCTCACAGAGAATGTAGCGCACGCCGCGATGCAGCTCGCCACGATTGGATTTAGAATGAGAAAGAGGAAGAACACGAGCACACCAGGGAAGTCCTGCCTGACATCTGGTGAGAACTTGCCAGGGACGTCTCGGCGTGCACTTCCCCGTCCGGCGGCCGCCTGCAACCGCCGACGCCGGCCGGCTTGGCGGGAGCTTGCGTAAGGTGATCCGATGGCGAAATGTCGATCAGGTGCTGCCAGGGGCAGAAAGAAGAGGGGCACGCCACTCAGCCCAGGCCAAGCAGAGTCGCGCGTCCGGTGGTCACCAGAACGTTCGAACGTGGTGTGAGCTTGGCTGAATTCAGGCTAATCCTGGGCATGGCGCATCGGAGGGAGCCCGTTAGATCTAGAGGGAACGTACGCCGGCCGTATGCAGCCCTTGGCTCGTCGGAAAGACGTCATGGAGGCGTCATAATAAACGTGAGGTATGCGGTGAGAGCAGAGGCCGAGACGATGTCGGGCTCGTGGTAAATGCAGTAGTCGCGCTACGATTGAGCGGAGCTAAAGAGGCGCGAAATGCTAGACGGTGTGGGGTAAATTGTCGCCGTACCTGGCTGCTTTCGTATCCTCGTCGTCATGGTCAAAAACACAGCAACTACCGTTCTATAAAATGCCCTTCTTTCAGGAACTGTTGGCCCTATAATGGCCGCAAAAATCTAGTTCTTTTTGTGTACATCCCTGGAAATAATGAGATGTGATCTGTATGGTTTGAAAGCAGCTAGAGGGTACGGGGCTGATGTAAAAACAGAAACGAGAGGCCGCCCCAAAAGGACTGCATCGGGCGCGGAATCTGGGTCCGCTCGAGTTTTCAAACTCAGGACACGCCTATATTCTATTTAGCGCCACCTCTTGCTTGGCTGCAATCATTCTCCTAATTTACGACAGAGTTCTTCAGCACATAATACACCCGTCTGAGTACACCAAAGGGACGAACGAGCCCCGCCAAACCCTGGCACAGGAGCCTCCGATTTCAGGGACCGATGGGACAAGTCCCAAAGCAGACGATAACCTCGATCGTGACGTCATGCTTCTCTGGGATCTGGACTCTCTCATGGGCGTCTAGCGATGGGGCAGGCAAGAACTGGCGGAAATGTGTGAATTTGTTACCCTCCACCACGATGGACTTTTTCACAGCGACAAGGGCCCCCGACGCGGCGTCCGCGCCCGCCGTCGCTGCCAGCGTCGGGCCAACGGCGCCACTGCAGAACACGGCGTCCGAGGGCGTCGATGCGTTCGCAGAGGCCATCAACGCACGCTACTCGCGTGCGGGCACATCGCTCATTCCGCTTTCCCCCAATCAACATGGCTCCACCGCTGCCACCGCTGAGCAGCCTCTCCAACCACCCGCTCCCACTTCTCTTCCTTTCTCCCCCATCATGCCTGCCGACCGCTCACCAGTATTATCTCTCCGTGTACCACCTCCGCTTCGCTCGTCGTCGACGACGACACCCACCACATCTCCCTCAACGACGGCCAAGTCTCAAGCGCAGCTACGCCTGCCCAGCTTACCCTCGTCGAGTCTTCCCCAACAACCACCGACGTTCTCGCCAGCCCCGCTACCGCCCAGCGCTTTCACAGCTCTCCTCCCGACCGTCCTCCCGTCCGTCCTTGCGGAGTCTGCAGTCCTCATCCTCGACATCCGCCCGCACAATGCCTATGCGACCGCACGCCTACCATCGGCACTCAGCATCAGCGTGCCTTCGACGCTACTGAAGCGACCCTTGTTCTCGCTTGATCGTCTCGCTCAGATGCTTTCGCCAGCCACGCGGGCACGCTTTGCGGCGTGGCCCACCGCCAGCCGTATCCTCATCTACGATGCCGACACCAGCAGCCTGACAGAAGGCGGAAACATCCTTGGCCTGCTTAGAAAACTACGCAAGGAGGGTTTCGCCGGCGAGTTGGGCTGGATCAAGGGAGGGTTCAAGGCCATCTGGAGAGAGCAATACGATCTGGTTGATCATGACTCACCGGCAGAGGACGAGGACGAGGATGGAGAGCTGTCTTCATTACAATCAGCCCCAGGACCGCCACGCGCGGCGGCCCTCGCACTCGAACCCGGTGTAGGTCCGTCAAGAGTTAATTCCGCTCCCGCAACGACAAGCAGCTTCCCGCCGTCCCTCGCGCCGTCGGGCTTCCTTCGCCCCAAGAACTTACCCATGTCCGCCTTCCTGTCATCCACGACAACATCGCAACGACCATATCGATCCGGTGAGCGGTCGTCAACATCTCCCACCGCACCTGTACACGGTACTCACCACCCAGGCTTCCGACCTTTTTCAGGCGTCAGCGCGAACGCCATTCCATCTACCCCCATTTTCACGCAGGCGGACCCCTTTGCATCACTGGGTGTAACAGGAGTTTCGAGTTCGTCCCTTCCTGGTACGTCTTCTCATCCGGCGCCCACTGGTCAGCCCTTTGCACTCCGCCTCCCCCCCACCTCGGGACGCACGCCCTCTGTTGCCTCGGCAAGCACGATCCCCGAGGGCAGGACGCTTCACGTGTTTCCGCCCCGGGCAGGCGGGCACGGCCCCGGCGCCCCCGTCGACATCTCCAGTAGCCTACCCACGCAGGGGGCAGGCGCCGCGTACGGGATGGTCCCACGTGAGAGGCCCCACCACCAGAGCTTCCCCGGCGTGGGGCCTCCAGCACAAAGCGTACGTTGTGATCCTCCGCTGATATCGATGTGCGCGCACCATCTGACTTTCGCTGTGCCGCAGGTGCCGTTCAATCCGTTCTTCGACACGATCCGCCAGAATTTAGAGCTCGGGGGAGGGCGCGGATCGGGCGAGGGTATTCCGCTGAAGCTATCGCGGCGGGTGCGGCGGCGGGTGAGCGAGCTGCCGTTTGACTGGCTGAGGGAGATCGCGCGGAAGAGTGGGAAGGTCAGCGAGGAGAACACGAGCGCGGACAGCGACAAAGAGGAGAAGCCCATGCCTGGTATGAAGGCGCGCGGTGCGCTCGGCGCCAGCGATGTCAGCGAGAGCGAAGACGAGCTCGCGGGCACTCACCACCACCGCCGGCGCCGGCTGGACAGCAAGCTGCACAAGACGGTGCTCCGCGCGACGGCCGCGAGCAGCATCCCGGCGGCAGACTCGCCGCCAGATGACGGCGACGAGCTCGCGAAGGTGCTGTCGATGCAGTTTTATAAGATCGAGCTCGGGGAGCAGCGGCGATTGATGGGCGTGATGGAGCACCATAGCATGGAGAGCAGCACGGTCGTCGCGGAGGATGCGTCGTCGGCACGCGCGGTGGCCAGGATGTCGCAGGCGATGAGCAAGAGCGCGACCGTCGGCGGGTTCTCGCTGAACGCGCAGGGCATTCCAAGTGGTGGGGTGTGCGGGCCGATCCCTATGGTTCCCCGCAGTGCGCGCGAGGCGAAGCCGATGGCAGCCCAGGCCGGGCAGAGGAATACGGGCAGCGTCGCTGCCCGCATGCTGAGCACAAGTGTCAGCGAGGCAGGAGGGGCGTTGGTCGGTGCTGGGGCAAGAAAAGGCGTCGACCGTGAGAAGTCGTTCCCGTTCAGCATCACGGCTGGTGTCGAAAAAGGCGATAAGAATCGGTACGCGGCGGTGATTGGGGTGCGCACGATGGGCGATCGCTGAGCTTCTTCTGTGTTCCAGGTACCGAAATATCTGGCCCTTCGAGCACGCCCGTGTGCGCCTGCACAAGGCTCGTCCCGAGGACGACGATTACATGAACGCGAGCTATGTGCAGCCGCTGGGCACTACGAAGCGGTATATTGCCACGCAAGGCCCGCTGCCGTCGACGTTCGCTGACTTTTGGACGTAAGTGGTCGATACACTCTCATCACTCGTGACACTCCCTGATACGCTTCTCTTCGTGTTTTTGGGACGGGACTGCAGACTTTGTTGGCAAGAGAATGTGCATGTTATCGTCATGCTCACACGCGAAGTGGAGTCGGCTCTCGTCAAGTGCGGCAATTACTGGACCGAGGGGCAGTACGGCCCACTGCACCTCAAGCTGGTGTCGACGAGCGACACTGCTGAACGCGAGCGCAGGCGGCGCGACAGTGAAATGTCGTCTGGCTTCTTCAACATCCCCCAGGCGCGCGCGATCAAAGAGGAGGCCGAGGAGCAGACAATCCGCCGGGTGTTTGAGCTCACGCATTCTGGGTACCCCAAGGTGCCGCCGCGGACCATCACGCAGCTGCAGTACCTCGACTGGCCCGACCTCGACGTGCCGAAGGACCCGCGCGGGCTGCTCAACCTGATGCGGGAGGTCGACGAGGTCGTCGAGCGCAGCCGGCAGAGGGGCGTAAAGATGTGGGGCGAGGGACCGCTCGGACAGCAGGCAACGCCGGCGCTCACGCCGCTCGAGGAGAGCAAGTCGGCGTCGGCGAGCAGCTCCGACGAGGAGGCTGACGGGCGGGAGGTGATCGCGCGGGCCGGGATCGACCCCGCGACGGGCGTCGCACATCACGCGCTCGTGAACCCCCCTGTGCTGCTGCACTGCTCCGCGGGCGTCGGGCGCACGGGCGGCTTCATTGCTGTCGATGCCGTTCTCGACGGCGTGCGCCGCGAGATGCGCAAACGCCGCGAGCAGCAGGCGCACGCGAAGCTGTCGTCGTCGTCTGGCACGCGCAGCCCCGCGTCGTCCGCGACCCCGGGCGAGAGCGACGAGACGATGGAGATCGACGACCGCTCGAGTGTGAACGGCTCGCCTGTTCGCGGGGAGAGCCTTCCCGTGGCGGTCTCTGCTGGCGTGGACAAGAGCGACCTTCCGCCTGCGGGTGGGGTGCCGATGGAGGTTGACTCGGATGCGCCGCAAGTCTCCGGTGTCATACAACCCTCTGTAGGACTCATCAATGAGGTGCGACTGCAACATGCTCACCTGAAGCAGGCTGGTGCCTCTGCCCCTATTCAAGGACGTGACTTCGTCAGCAAGGACACGCCGCAGACGACCATCGTATCCCCTGCGCCGCTGGTTGCGTCGCCCCTGGGAACCTCTTCGGCCACCAGCAGCCTCGCTAGCCTTGTATCGGGCCATCGATCGCCGTCCACTTCCGCACCCTCCACGTCGAACTCGAGGACATCCCACTCTAGAACGTCGGGGTCAGTATCTTCTCGGAACACAAACAGCACGACGAGCCTGAACAGCTTCGTGAAATCGTCCGAAGCCCTGATCCCGGAGGATCACGGTATGTTCAGCATCTCCCCGGCTGCCATCTCGGGCTCGGTATATGAAGAGGGGGCCAGGGCCTCGCCCCCGAACGCCCAGGCCCCGGCGTCTGATGGCGGCATGGAGGCCTTGCGGCTGGACAGCTGGCGGACAGGCATCCGAGACAACGAGAGTCTCGAGCAGGAGAAGATGCTGCCGACGCCGCGGACATCGACGTTCGACTACGCGTCGCCGCGGCCGCTGCACGAGGATTTGTCGCCGCCGCTGCTGTCGACGTATCCCGAGCCGATCCGACGGGTGGTCGAGGACATGCGCGAGCAGCGGATGTCGCTGTGCCAGAGCCTGCGGCAGTACGTCTTCGTGCACCGCGCGATCATCGAGGGTGCGCTGATGGTCGTCGACGAGGAGCGGCGGCGCGCGCAGGAGGACGAGATGTTGACGTCGGAGAAGGAGGCGGGCAGCACGCGAGAGAGCACGCGCGAGTCGTCTGCGGACGTCCCTGAGCGGCCCACGATGGGCGCGTTGCAGCGCGCGTCGCTTGCGCTGGACATCGACAAGACCAAGGACCACATGTCTGCCCTGCGCTTCCCGGCGCCCCGCGCGGTGTCGTTGGCGGACGTGCATATGGCCGAACACGATTCCCTCCAGCCGTCCCCGTCCCTGCCCTCCCCACGGTCGAAGCGACAGGCGAGCCCGACAGAGCTCGTCCAGACGGACTCGAGCGGCGAGGCCCGCCTGATGAAGAGGCCCAGCGTGAAGAGGAGTGTGCGGTCGCCCGAGGATGCAGATGGTGGCCTGAAGCTCAAGGCGATGGTGCTGTCGTCCCCTCCCCCTGGAGGCGAGCGATAGGGGCCCGGACGCTGGCGCCGTGCTCTGTCTCTTTTTTCCCCGAAGAATGCCTGGTGTTTCTGCTTTCGTCGTATCTCCTCTTTTCCACCACCGCTCCCAGCCGCTTGGATTCCCCCGATATTTCGCTCTTGATGTGCATCGCATGTTGTGCGCGAATCTGCTGTGCCCCCGACCCTGCCCTGGAAACAAACTCCCTTACCTTCCTCCTTGCCTCATGTGTAGTTCTATTCGTCTCTCCCCGTCCAGTTGTTCCGTTTTTTATTCTCTCCGTCCTGTGTCGACACCATTTTCTCTCAGCTCATCTATCACATATAGCGCTAGGCATCGTACTCCACTCATCGGGTTCCGGGTACCTCCTCCACTACATTGTCTATGTATACAGCTCCTTTTTCACAAGGACATTTCCATTAATCCTCAGCACATACCTGCTTGTAGCTTCCTAGTCAGTAGTAAATAAACTGTCAATGACAAGTTATTCTCACCAATATGAGCGGGCACGAGAAGGATAGGCAGCGTGCGCGGAGATGAGAGACGGAGAGGAGGGCCTGCGGAGGAGGGGCCAGAGAACGCAGCGCTTTTATGTCACCGACCGTTCGACCGTCGAGGGGTCGGATGTCCGGTGCGGGCGTGTCGTAAAGTGACGGCAGCGGAGATGGGCTTCGGATGGAGCCGCGATGGGGCGTGGGATGGGCGTGGGTAAGCTCCTTTTTCGTCGGTGCTGCGACGGGGGCGAAGGGCCTGCTGTCCGCCGCGAATGGTGGGCGGGGCTGTGCGGCTATGCTCTCTGGCGATCGTCTGTGCGTTGTTTGGGGGGCGCGGAATGTGGTCGCTTTTTTCAAATAAACAAATACATAAAATACTAGATTTAAATACTAGCGGACGGTGCTTGGGTTACTGCATCGTTCGGGGTCTTTGATTGAGGGTAACCCGGGTGCGAGCGTTGACGTTGAGATACCATGGATATCGCATTTATGGAGCGACCCCAAAAGCCCCTTACCGTAACCAGTGCCAGTGCACGAAATCAAAAGAATGACATGAGGGGTATAGTATTGAACTGAGGCTAGAAGGTTCCTAATAATAGCAGTAGTCACTACAGAACCCTGAAATCTTTCTTCTAGTCGGCTGAGAGAGGCAAGAGAGTCGCGGAGCTGGATGAAAGGTTTCTCAATCCATTCCGTACGCCGATAAGAGAGAATGCGATCCCGATGATTGGAGCGGCCTACACGTCAGAGATCTGCAATAAGCCAATTTTTACTCACATCGAGTTTACGGAGGCTTACTACGTCTGCTATGACAAAGGATATAGTTGACTGTAACGCATAAGCTATAAGAAGACCCAGCGAAGTCGCACTAATCAAGAGAGGTATAGTATCGCTCCAATAACCAGAAAGATAAATGTACTTACGTATAAAGAGCCACGCTCTCGATGAAAATAACCAGTATTGTGCTCTGTGGACACAACGATGAAGAACATCGCCACTGCACGCTAGAACAGGAAGCTGACCGATGAACGTGAGAAGGGCCCGACGAACATAAAATCTTCCGTGTCTCGTTGGACTCGCCATACCTTGTACGAGACACATGCTGGTATATTATAACAGTGTTAGTTATTGTTGTATGCCATTAACTTGAATAGTTGACACCTGTGCAATACCCATTGGTGCTGCAAACGCAGCCATTAGTCCCGAGAGCGAAAGTGAAGAATTTCAAGTCTGCTCACCCCAACGAGCATGCTAGTCCGGCTGCAAGCCAATCCACTGATATTTGGTCAGTCGACTATGCGTCCATTACATTATAGAGACGTACGATATGGCGGAGAAAAAAGATTACCGTTCGGAGGTAAACGCACTGCCATGTCATAAATATACAGACCTCCGCAAGCTCCATATGTCAGGTTTTCAGAGGACACGCGACGTATTGAGCACCCCTCTCGTACCTAGAGCAGCGATGAAACTAAGGGTTGGGGGTATGATGACCATTACACTGCGACCCCATATGATCCGCAGGCGATAGATCTAATGAAACGTTGCGTCGAGAACATAACGGAGTAAACACGTACCACGTACCATCAACAGATCTGATAGTGCAAGTTCTACGACAAACAGAACGAAGGAACCTATGGAGATGGGGGATTCTGCGCCTAACGCAACCGCGGCGTCGTTTGTAGTGAGGTCCACTGGCGAGAATTGTATGATGAGTAGTATCAATTCCTGGATAATTCCCCAGCCGCTATCAAGTAAATCCCCCGTGGGAGGAGGCCAGCACACACCCCTGTAATCGCCACGAAAAGGCCACTTCGCGCAACATTATTGATTCTTGCAGGCGCTTCGGTCCGCCGCTTAGATTGTCGAAACAGGTGTACGGACACGGCAAATAACACTAAATATATCCCTACACGTGCGTTAGTAACTGTACATACTCTAATGCAGATAATGCTCAGTACTAGTGCTCACCGTAAAAAAGACACGTCAATGGTAACTCAAAAAACCGTACGAAACTGAAAGTCGAGTTCGTGTCCATCCGAGGGTAAAATGCGAGCCCTAAGTATACCGTGTACTCGCTTTATTCTAGAGCGCCTCAGATGAGGTGAGATGTAGATATGATTGTAGCGGCTGCCGTATCTTTTATCATCTCGTCTTCCCGGTTGTGATGCAGCCTACAACATTAATGTGGAATCGCTCGGGTGTCACAACATCGCGTACCTAGAGGGAAGTAAACGCGGCTCGCCCAAGCAGGTACAAGCAACTATTAATGGAGTTCGAGCGATCATCGATCATGGGCCGCCCATCATTAAATCATTATTCATTTCCCAGGTGTCCGAGCAGCATCAAAATACCCTACCGTCAACGTCATCGCCATGTCTTTGTGTAAAGACAGCAACTTAGACCGCAGAATAGCTGAATTTGGCTACTGAGACGCAACCTCCAAGCCTTGACCTACTCCGTCAACTATATTATGAGACTGAAATATCCAGAAAACTTAACCAATTCCATGTATAGCCTAGGATACGCTTGCATTTCCACAGATCGTCGTGCTAAAAAGAAAGGGGCAACTCGGCAACTCTATGACTCTTGCACATAGTTACCTACAGCGCAATCAGCCACAGAAATCACAAGGGCGGGTCGTTGGCGACTCACCAGGGAAGACACCCTGCCGTCCATTAATCCGTCCAGTCCACCAGTCCTCGGAGCTATCGGTCTTCTCTATAACCTCGATCCTATCTCCAGCCTTGAAGTCCAGATCGCCATCGGCCTGCGCCTCGAAGTCATACAGCGCTACAACGTACTGCCTCTCGGGCTCAGCGGGTTTGGGCTTGGGCTTTAACGGTGGCGGCGGTGGGGGCGCTTTCTTGGCGGCTGCAAAGCCCGTACTGGCGGCGGAAGGGGAGTACGGAGGGGGCGCGGCGACAGGGATGGGCGAGAGTGATGACGGAGATTTCTTCTCGTACACCGGGGCAGGGCTGCGAGTGGGTGCCACGTTGCGCGAGCCGACGGACGATGTTGTGGCTGTAGATGAGGCACGGTTGAGAGAGCTAGGTGTGCTGCCACCGGAGACGAGTCGCTGTTGTTGCACAAGTTTCGCTACAGCGCTCTTGGGTTAGACGAATCCAGTGAATTGTATCCAGACACGCACATGTGCTGATCAGACGCTTTGTGATGTTCATGTCCTCGATTTGAACCCATGCATCCGTACGCTTTGCCTCGTACTCATCAGCGACCTGGGCGGACGGCATACTGACATCAATCTGAGCGGTCCCTGCGAATTCGCTCAGCTTCTCCAGGAGAAGGTAGAAGATATTGAGTCTGTACGAAGATGAGTTAGAGGCTTTACCCAACTGCACGAATATGGGCTATACGTACTGCATATAGAAAAAGGAATGGAACAGAGGGTCAATTAATTGAGTTGACATTTGCATGAATCTTGGCAAGTCCGTCTTTAGAGCAGTATTGATATAGTCATACTCGTTGGACGCGATCTCAAAGTCTTGTTCAAGCTGTTAAAATTGGTAAGTGTCAGGAAAGATGAGAGTGTTTGAATACTTGCGGACTTGCCTTGAACAAGTTCTTCTCATCGTTCAGCGACTTCTCCTTCTTGTCCCTCAACTTCGTAAGAGAGTTGTTGAAGCGATCGTAGTCCACCAGCTATCGTAGACAATTTTAATGTGAACTGAGGCAACGAAACAACGAGTCTAACCTTGTGATCCCGCTTCGTGATGCTCTTGCGAATCAGCTTCATGATTCCCTGTACTTCCTTCACGGGACCCGCAATCCTGCTTTGGATGAGCTCCAACTCAGGTGCTACAGCACCCTTGAGTTCTTCCATGATGTTCTCGTACTGGTCCACATGTTTAACGGTGTGCTCTGCCTCGGGATGCTTACGCAGTATATCGTACTCTCCCGTGAGGGGGTGGAACAGCGTAGCGAAGTGAGTGGAAAACCCAGCGCCGGTAGTGAATAGATTTGTGACGGCCTCGTCGAATGCTTTGGTGTCCTTCAATAGTTTCTCTGCTGCGCCTTCGAGGGCAGCGAACCGCCGGTTGTAGTCATCGAATTCGGGATCAGTTGACTCTGCGGGAAGGGACGAAAGGGAATACACGAGTTAGTACGGAGATGTGAGAGGCTCCTTCATCTTGTTTACGCACTCTTGGACAAGCCAACTTTGGTCGTGAACATATGCGGCGTCCTACGAGGTCCATAAGCACTGTGAACTGTCATGAACACCACCAATTCTTACCGCGCAAACGCCTTTCCAATCCCCTTCATGGCTTCACACCTGTAACTAGACTCAAGGAGATGTAGACGTTGTCTCCCGGGTAGAGATAGGGGAACACAAAGCGGGATCAGGGAGATGAAGAGTGTATGAGGCTCGGCGGTCTTACTATCACTTGTGACGGCATCGAATTAATATAGCCGAAACTCCGTATCCGGAGTATGGCGGCGAAATTATTGCAATCATCTCCCGTCTAGGATTATCTGCCCTTGTATGGACTCCATAGCCGTGCCGCAGCGGATCCGGTTCCATAGACTCGAATTGATTCCTTAGTAATGCGACGTTTATAAAACGGGGCACCTACCACTGACCACCTACAACTTCTGGTGAGATTCCCAGCCAATCATGGTTATTCAACAACCGTCCGGGCAAATAAAGTGCGCGGCCTGTATACCACCGGGAAGCTCAGACCTTCACAAACGTACTCGCCTTTGCCAGACTTACCAACGTCTCTATTGTCCGTTTGAAGAAAGGTGGGAAGCGGTTCGAGGTGCGTCTCGTGCGTGTTATCGGTATGTGCGTACGAAGTTGACCACTCCACCAGATTGCATGTTACAAGAACAAAGTCCAGGAATGGCGAAACGGAGTCGAGACGAACATCGATGACGTCCTCCAAATAGAGAACGTGTTCGTCAATGTCTCAAAAGGTGAAGTGGCTAAGCACCAAGACCTCAAGAAATCCTTTGGAACTACTGAAACTAACGACATTGTGAAGGAGGTGCGTGTAAACTGCGTCATGTTCGAGGCAGGTGATGGACGTACCCTGTGTTCATATGACAGATTTTAAAGAAGGGCGAGCTTCAAGTTGGAGAGAAAGAGCGCGACCACGATTTGTCGTCCACGCGCCGGGAGATTGCAACACTTGTAGCCGAGAAATGTGTCGACCCCGAAACACAGAGACCATATCCTGTCGGCGTCATTGACAAAGCCATGACGGAATCCGGCTTCAGCGTGAAGCAGGGGAAGACCGCCAAGAGTCAGGTAGTGCATTTCGTATGTTTCACACGTCGTGCTGACGCTATGTAGGTATCGGAGTGCATTCGCCTGCTACAGTCAGAATCCAAGCTCCCCATTCAACGCGCACGCATGCGGGTGCGAGTTAGCATGCCTACCGCCGACGGCAAGCGGCTACGTGAGAAGATCGTCGAAGGTGCAGAGAAGATCGAGGAGGACGAAATGGGCCAGAATGAGTGGGAAGTGGTACGTCGAGCTAGTAACTTCTTGTCTCGCACAGCTCATCCGCCCTCTGTAGATCATGCTCATTAACCCTGGCCAGTTCCGTGTGATCAATGAAATATTGCACAAGGAGTGCAAAGGTCGAGGCCGGATCGAGACTATGATCTCCGCAGAGACTGCAGCCAGCTAAACACATCCATAACCTGTATCCATAGCTCCAGTCTACCTGTATACCAACGATTCACAACTGCTACAGCTTCTTGTATGGAGCATCATTTTACCAGCGAGCTAATGCACGTTTGAGATTACTAGTGGCTTCACGACCCTATCCCAATTCTGGGCCCACGAGCTCCATTCCCATTCGTCTCTCTCTGGAGTACCACCTGGCCAGTTCGGATGATCCGCTTGAGCACCTGGTGAGTTGGGAGAGCGCAGGCCCTGGGGCAAGGCGCGACTAGGGTCAACGGGGGTGCTGCGAACCAGAGATTGACGTAAATCATCCAAGGTTGGGGACGTAGGAAAGCCAGTGAGAAGAGTCTACGGGGTAAAGGCAGCAAAATTCAGCGGTGAGGGGAGGAACGAATAGCTTATGCGCACCTCCAACTGTGTAGCTAGCTGTTCGGCATTTTGGAATACCAGCCCGTTGACTCCATCCCGCACGAGTTCGTTCAGGCTGTGTTCCTGGTGAGTCCAATACACACATACCTGTGGTAAGAGACTTACCATGCAAAGTCAAGCGCGCAGACAGGAAGCCCACAGCCGAACATGTCAACTACCTTCATCGGCAAGTCCAGCGCGGAAGAACTGGAGTGTAACGAAATACCAAGATCGGCAGAACCTACAATCTTCCGGTGAGCCAAGCCGGGACCAAATAGGTCAGGCGTATAGCACGGCGCACCTAGGAGGATGGGATAGTCCGCGGCCTCGAGCCACATGCTGACACACCGGACGTACTCCCACGCAGATTCACCACCTTCGCCTTGCTGCAGGCTGGCGACCTTCTTCATGTATTTAGACCTGTCCGGGCCTTTCCCCGTAACGACCATCAACACCTTCGGTAGTCGACCGTCTGCAAGACGAGCCTTGCGCTCGTATATCGTCAGTGCGTCCAGGAGCAGCCCGAAGTCCTCGTCTGGGGTCCAAGATGTGCTAGATACGACGAGTGCGGGACGGTCCGGCCGTGAAACGGGTGCCATATCGTTGTCGTAGGTGTTATCCGAGGGCAATACAAGATTTATTGGATCTGCGTAGGCATTTTGGTCGCGGACAACTCGAGTGAATGGTGTGGATTCGGGGGGAGAGGACTTTGGGAGGAAAGAAGCGACAATAGGAGCAGAAAGTTCCGGAAGGGGTCGTTGGAAAAGTTGGTGCACCTCTGATGGTGCTGCCTGGTGGAAGTGGGCTGGTGGTCTGTCATGTAACACGACCTTCAAGCCACTGAGAATATCCACACTTCAGAAATATTGCCAAGGTAAGTGGGAAAGGGGCGTACTGAAGGTCCCAGTCTTCCACTAGACGGTCGTGCATCGCCCGGGTTACGAACAAGTGCGCATATGCTACACGTCCGAAGTAAGCCTCAAACCTGTACGTGTGTCAATGCGCCAGCGATGCCGCAAAGTTCAGTCTGCCCTCACCATTTTGCAATTCTGACGAAAGGATGGTTGTTTCCAAGCTTTAGAGCAAGGATGCTATAACCGAGATTGTGCCAGTCGATGATGACCTTGCTGCCTGTAATCCGGCTAACGAGCCAGACTAATGCCAGCGTCGGAATGCTGGGAGGGTTCTTGATAAATAAATTTGATATAACGTTTATTCTTTTGCGTTGCGTTACATGGTGGGATAAACTACGGACCTGTACTAAGATAAACTGAGGTGGATGATCTACGCGCACCAACAGAGCTTCGAGTATGCGCCAGGTCTGCAGAGCTATCTTTCGCGGCGCGTATAGAACAAACGGAGTCCCTGGGAGGGGCTTCGGAGAGTCGGATAGATATCTAAAGCGCACGCAGGGGCTCGATAGTAGTGAAGGTATGGGTGTCGCGCCTGCGTTGTGTGAGTCTTGGCTAGGTGAATTAGAGACGTACGTACCTTTATTCCCTATGACATACGTGACAAAGCCAAGATTCGCGAAACTCTCGGCGTGGTACATCATACGGGGACTTCGACCAACGTCTCCGAGTACCAGGATAGCTACCGAGCGTTGCAAAGGCCTTTCGCGCGACCGCCACCATACCCACACTGCTAGGGAACCTAGAACTGCGACGGTCAATATCCCAGCACCATAGCTTGTATTCATTTGAAGGACTAGTTTTGCAGCGACATACAAGCTCGCTACGAACGAACTAGGGCAAGTTTTGGGAAGAGGCCCGTCGTGACGTCGCTGGACAAGAGATTGGACGCCAATTGGCGTGCGACTTGTGGACACGTGTGGGCCGCGGGCGTAGCAGCCTTCGCAACCCTACACTGGGGGTTGTGTGTAAGCGCGACTCTTCGACTCGCTCATAGCTCTACCCCGTACTTTTACGTGGCCATACACATCCTTCGACCAAAAGCAATGTCCTCATCACGACTAGCATTGCATGCGACCTCATCGCTGCGGCATGCTGCCAAAACACGGGTTCGATCGTTGGCTGCAGCGCCGGGAGCACTGAGGACGCTGTCCTCTACGGCTCCAGCTTTCGCTAGCCTGCTCCTTGGTCCGACGCTCGTCACAGCTTCAGTACGGCGGACACAGTCGTCCCTATGTCCGGATAGGCCAATGCAATGTACGCAAGTTTCCAAACTGAGTGCCATAACCTCGCTGACCGTGTCCAGATCGGTCCATGTTTATACAAACTGAGAGCACTCCGAACGACGACTCTCTCAAATTCATTCCTGGTGTGCCAGTCATGGGCGAATCAGGAACAGCCGAGTTCCTCGATACCCGCTCTGCACTGGCGTCACCACTCGCGCTCCGGCTCATAGGCATCGAGGGTGTGACTGCCGTCTTCTACGGCCCGGACTTCGTCACCGTGTCCAAGGACTCCGAGACGCATTGGTCCGTGGTCAAGCCGGAGGTATACTCGATCCTCATGGAGTTCTTCTCGTCGTCGCAGCCACTCTTCCGGTCGGAGGAAGATCGGGAGGCGGCGGGGCCGCAGGATACGCGTATTCTGGATACGGACTCAGAGACGGTCGCTATGATCAAGGAGCTGCTGGACACACGGGTACGGCCGGCCATCCAAGAAGATGGTGGCGACATCGAGTATCGGGGCTTCACAGACGAGGGTATCGTCGAGGTGAAGTTGAAGGGTAGCTGCAGAGGATGCGACTCAAGTACCGTAACACTGAAGAGTGGTATTGAGCGCATGTTGATGCACTACATACCGGAGGTGAAGGGTGTAGAGCAGGTGAGTTTCGACCGGTTCGAAGGTATCCAGCATATGTGCTCACAAGTCGCTAGATACTCGACACAGAGGAGCAAATAGCGCTTGAAGAATTCAATAAGCTTGAAAAACGGCTGGGACATGAGCCAGAGAAGGATGCCTCACCGTGAGTTGGCTTGCTTTGTACTCCGGAACGGCCATTCAGAATCGTCTGCAGTCTCGCACAGTATATGTCGGTATAATTGTGCATCCTACTTCATTTGTATCAATAGCGTTTGGTTTGCCATACAACATAGAATTCCCACGTCAGACCCTTTTACAACAAAGCGGGATTTATGTCATAGCTGAGTAAGTGCATGCGCTGACGTACGATTCACTTTCGAGCTCTCATCCTTGCCAAATCGTCGAGGGGGGGGAGCGAGTAAACTCTTCTATGCTACAGCATTTTAGCACGAGTACATTCCTTCCTGTGAGACCTACAAGCTAGGAAACCTATCCAGCGGAGGACAGAGCACATAACAATAATTTACGCAGCAATTGCAGCCTCGATCTTCGCCTTTTCCTCCTCCGTCTTCGCCTCGCCGATCCGCTTCTCCCTGTCTACGTTAATCTCGTCCAAAATCTCTCTTGCACCGGTCTCGATGAGGATCGTTGCCAGACGCGCGCCGATGGCTTCTGCGTCGGTGATACTCGCGACGGCGTCTTCAAGGGCGTGCTCGACGTGGCGGTCGCCAGCTAGCGACGTGACACAGCCGGTGATCTTCAACGTGCCGTTCTGGCCCTCGCCCTCGACGAGCTGCGTAAAGACGCCGACGGGGACGCTGCACCCGCCCTCGAGCACGCGCAGGCACGCGCGCTCGGCGGCGCAGCGCCACTCGGTCTGCCAGTGCGTGACGGCGCGGCAGAGGGCGCGGGCCCGCTCGTCGCCGATGCGGGTCTCGATGGCGAGCGCGCCCTGGCTGACGGCGTGGTAGAGCGTCGGTGGCACGATGTCCGAGGAGATGCGGTCCGCCCAGCCCAGCCGCAGGACGCCGGCTTTGGCGAGGACGAGTGCGGTGAAGGGGCTGTCTTCTGCGTCGAGTTTCGCTGTGCGGGTGTTCCTGCGAGCGGATTAGGACGTTTTCAGCAGTTTGAGCTCATACGTACAAGTTTCCTCGCTAAGGGTAGCCAATTAGCAGATTGTCTAGCAAATAGCATGTATGCTACTCACTACATCCTTGAACGCAAGCTTGGGGAACCTTCTCTTCAGTTGTGCGACCCGTCTAACACTGCTCGTCCCGACAACCGAACCATCCGGCAGGTCCTCCAGGCTCTTGTACGGCAACCCCTTCTTCACGATGAGTGAGTCGACGGGATCCTCGCGCGCCATGACGCCCGCGATCTCGCAGCCCTCGGGGAGAACGGTAGGCACGTCCTTGTAGCTGTGCACGAGCATATCCACGACGCCCTCCTTGAGCGCGACCTCGAGCTCCTTCGTCCAGAGGGCCTTGCCCCCGAGGAGGTACAGCGCCTGCGACTGGTTGTGGTCGCCGCCGGTCGTCATGAAGGACGTCTCAAGCTGCGTCTGCGGGAACGCGGCGCGCATGGCGTCGCGCGCCGCATTCGTCTGGACCTGCGCGAGCTGTGAGGCCCGCGATGCGAGGGTGAACTTGCGGTCTGTGTCGGAGGACATGACGGTGAGGAGGTGGTGGTAGAGAGTGGGGGATGAGGTGTCCTTGTATGCGGGCTAGGAGGGCCTTTGAGCGTGCTTGTGGGACGAAGGCTGCATTATCGCGTTAATCAGTTGGGTGGTCGCGCGCAAAGCCTGTCCGGCATGAGCCGCCATTTCGTGTACCGTGGTGAACTGTCTCAAGCTCGTGGGACTTTTTGTCCGTACAGCTATGTAGACCGGTGCAAAAGTCGAAAACTGGTGGTGGATCCGTTAAAGAGGGTACGCAGTGAAGCCGAATGGGTTGGTTGGTACTAGGAAATGAGCAGAATCAGCAGTGCTTTATTCGAGACGCTTTTAACACCATCAAATCAATTTTTCCTCTTGGACGAGTAAGGCTATGAGCTTGCTAGGCTTCTCCATGTCTTCACACTCAGGAATGCAGACAAACATGGTATTTGTAGATCACATTGAAGATATCGCAAGACGACAAAGTGAAAGGGAGAGAGAATATATTTCGTGCTAAACCACGTTGAGAGGCGGTCGTGTACTACACCACACAACGAAAGATTAACGCAAGAATCTCCAGAGGAGATTTTTCTACATCCCCACGAGCGCCTGCAGCTTCCACTGACAAAAATGAACGGAAGGCAAGTGACTCTAAAGCAGAGATGCAAATGACATTAGAGAAAAAGCGAACTCGCCGCCAGCGCCTTTTTATACCGCCACGTTGTTTGGTATTGCTTGGTGTCGAATGATGGGGATGGTCTGTATGCTGAGCGCCGCGACGGCAGCGTGCGGGCGAGTACCACTCTCTTTCATCCTCCATGGCGGTGTCGCGGCGATTGCAGAAGGAGCTGAGGGATCTTCAGACACAGGGAACGCCTATAGGTCAGCTTCCTTCTATGTTTACCGGCAGCTCGACCGACGCTGGAACACTGTCCTCGCAGGGATTGTGCTGCTGCAGGCGGACGACTTTCAGACGTGGAAATTGTCAATAGAAGTACTCGGTAATACTCTGTACCAGGTAAGGCATGCGCAAATATGCTTTCATCTCGACCCTGACGAGACGTCATAGGGGGAAAAGTTTGCGCTGCGGTTTCAATTCGATTCTTCGTATCCAATCACGCCGCCTGCGGTCACGTTTGTCGCAGACGGAGAATACAACGCGCCAATGCATCCAGTTCGTGTACTGTATTTGAGAGGGCGATGAGGATACTGACTAGACGTGAAACAGCATGTTTATTCTAATGGCCATGTACGTTCTATGCCGTCTAGCGGTACTCACTTGACATCGTGGCACAGATATGCGCATCGATTTTAGGAAATGAATGGTCTCCTGTTTTGACTGTGGCAGCCGTATGTATTACTCTGCAAAGTATGCTGGCATCTTGCAAGGTGAGCTGCTCGTGGGAAAAGATCTGCATGCTTACTGACGCTAGAAGTACAGTGTAAAGAGCGGTGGGTCTATGCACTTCCACTGAGTGCCGCCTAAACTGTGCTTATATGCGCACCTTAGACCTCCAGATGACCAGCGGTATGTGCTCCATGCACCAGCCGATCCTCGTAAGGTACGTTCTGTCAGGAATGTCTTGTGGACTTTGCAGCTGATGCACACCCCAGACCCGTTGGGATTTCCATGGTCCGTATACTTGTCTAGGGGCGTCGTCTACCCAAATCTGACCCTTTCACTCTTCGACTGCCGCTTACAGACGACAAGTACGCCAGCCGCCTCGAAACCTTGCCCAATGCTAACTCTTTCCCAGTGTATAATACCGTAGCTTGCTTTCACCTTGTTGTATTTTCCCGGCTCGCATCAATGTACCAACACACGTCATACCATCTTCCTTCACGCCGCACGTTCACTCGAATGCCCCTCCTGCTGGAACCGTCGTGCGAATCGAGTGTATCTGCCCGGCGCTGGCGCTATCTTCGACTCTCGGATGTCGCGTCAAACCTTGCGGTCACCTGCCCGTTATCGATGTGCGAATGCAGACGCGTCGCGTCCAACTCTCTCCATGCCTGGTGGGACGCTGGTATCCATGTAGCCAGGTACGTCAGCACTCTGCGGTCATCCTATGATCTGTCCAGGGTTTCGCACGCTTGGTCATACGGTGACACCGCGAACTTAATGGGAGAAGGCAGGCATGCTGGTCTGAATACAGACTACACATGCTGTCAGGTGGTGCAGTGCGACAATCCGCATCGGAGGTATGACCGTTCTATGATGTTCGCTGTCTTCCTCTGTTCATACTTGGGCTCTTGCGAATTTTCTCGAGCGACGAGTTCAATACAACATTGTCTCGACATGCGGGCGCGGTCGCTTTGGAGATGACGGGCCGATGTGAGTACGACTAGTTCTGCGCAATCGTGCTCATTACGTGATTATTTCATAGCTCGTGTGCACATTGTACGATCATTCTCTAGCTCGTACACCTAGCGGCTTTTGTTGAGCAAAGGTTCGCGTGCACAACTAGCAATGTGGCTCTTGGATAGATTCTGATACGCATCATATGGACAGCTGATTTAATTATCGCTTACTGCAAGCTCAGAACGGGACCACCACTCGATCTTGGCCGCTCAAACGCACCGACGGATTCTCCCGAGAGACTGCATGTTCACAACCCCTGACTCTACACTTCAAGCTTCATGTCTCACATGGATCGCAACTGATAGGCGTCTGCTCACGGCAAGTCCCAAACCCCTTCAGACGCAGAAACTCGGATCGTGGCGGGGTTCGTGGATTTGACTCTATGCTATGCGCGGTTCCCGTCGTCTCAAAGATGCCGCCAAGCTCCGCGGACACCGTTGGTTCCATCCTGCTCGACTCTATATCAAGCCAGCAATCGTCCAACGTTCACGCTTATAGCTGCAAGTAACCGCCACACATGCACCGTCTGTCTTCTGAGCCAGGAACTGCGACACAACGCCCTGGGCTTCGTGGCTATCGTCCTCCCGTGCGCGTGGACGCAGGCGCTGTCGCGTATGCTCGCACGGGCCACCTGGTTGCGTCGCTCTCATGAATCACATTGCGCATCGCTGCGACAGAGCGCGGTGGAGGCACCTCATGTCACCACCCGCGCGAAGCGCGACGGGGCCGCACCATGATTCGTCTGTTCGTTGCACCTAGGCACACGTCAGGGTACGTCTGCCAAGCTAGTGCGTATATTTAGTGCTCACTCCGGCGCTCAAAGCACTGTTGATTGCGTTTTTGCCAATGCGCCGCTATGTGCCGCTGAGAACACAGTCCGCACGTGGGCGCCTAGAGCTTGACTCGCATGGAGCACGGCGGCGTCTATCCTATGTGGCAGTGGGCCATCAGCCTGAGCGAACCGCGCCGTTGAGCTCCGAGTCAAACTCGCCCTCTTGGAGGAAGTGTTGTGCGCTGAACATCAAGGCATGCGATGCTGGACCGTGTAGAGGCGGATGCAGAGCTTGTGCGGCGCGACACCAGGCAAGTGGCACAATGAAAGTGCCGCGTGGCGAGGACGTTTAATTACTTTCTCGGAGTACAACTGGCGCGATCACTGGATCAATTCCTTGACAACAATCAACCAGGAGGCTTCTAGCTGTGAGTTAGGATACTCGCTGTTTGCGGGCTGGGGTGGCCCCGAGCATATGGTCTCTTTTCGCGCTCGGACTTGCAAGACGAAGTTGGAGTGATCATTGAACGAGACAGAACCCACCACAGGTGTGATAGGCGACTGTGCAGGTACGTCACCATCCGTGCACAATTGTGGAGAACTCAGCTGTCGAGGTCTTCCAGGAATCAGGATGCACGAGCGATGCAAAGTCGCATGATTTGGCACATGCGATCCTCTAAGGCTATCCACCAGCGGTGCGAACTGACGCAAATCGCATTGGATTGATGATGCGCGCGTCTTTGGGCCTTCCTGGCGATGATAACCACCCTTCCTCCGGACCCCTCCCGTCCGAAGAGGAGAGGCCACACCTTGACTGCGAGTTTGGCCATGGAAATAACCCATACTAGGTTCTGATCTCCTTGCCAGCAGCATATGGGCTTGTCTTGCCCGTCCATGTTGAGTTTGATAGCATGCACCGACCGCCACCGCCCTGTCAACTGAGTCCACTGGACATGCAGCCAGGTGTACAAAGCGCTGCTTCTCAACAACATGGTGCTGCCATGCGTACATGTGCATCACATTGTGCCGTTCGTGTATTTAAGCAGTACCCAGCGCTGCTGAGATGGCCATCAGGTTCTCCTGCTCTCCCCTCTCACCGGTTTAGCCCTCCCAGCCTCCGTCAAACTCTCCACGATGTTCTGCAAAGCGACTCTCGTCTCAGTGGCTCTTGCCCTCCTCGCCTCCGCTACCCCCGTCGTCAAGACCCCCGGCGTTAGCATCCCCTTGGGCGAGCGCAACACTCTCAAGCGGGCTGACGGCACCTTCGACCACGCGAAGGCCATCCGCGAGAACGTCCGGGTTCACAAGTACGTCGACGCCCTCCAGTCTCGATGTTGATAGCTGACCAGTCCTGCAGCAAGTACCAGAGGAACCTCCGCAATCTCGTCGCCAACACCGGCAGCCTTCCCGAGGGCTGGACGATCAAGGAGTTCCGCGAGGTGCCCTCCTCGCTCGCCAAGCGCGACACCGGCTCGGAGGACTTGACTGACGAGGACGACGACGAGGAGTGGGCCGGCACGATCTCCATCGGCACGCCCGCACAGTCGTTCCTCATCGACTTCGACACCGGCTCTTCGGACCTGTGGGTCCCCAGCTCGTCATGCTCGAGCTCGACCTGCTCGAGCAAGAACAAGTACAAGGCGAGCTCCTCCTCCACGAGCTCGAAGAAGAGCGGCACGTTCTCCATCGAGTACGGTGATGGCTCTACCGTTTCTGGCCCCATCTACAGCGAGACTGGTAAGTCGTGAACGCAAGTTCCGTGTACTACATGCAGCTCACGAGCTGTAGTCACCGTTGCCGGCCTCACCGCGACCGCCCAGCACTTCTCCCCTGTGACCACGCTCTCGAGCTCATTCGCAGACGACCCCATCGACGGCATCCTCGGCCTGGCCTGGCCCGCAATCTCTAACTTGAACGCTGTGGGTATTCGTTGCTGTGCTCCTAACTACGAGATGAATTACTCACGTGTACTCCAGGACCCCTTCTTCACCAATCTCATCGCCGAGGACGTGGTTGACGCCGGCGTTTTCGGCTTCAAGCTCGCCTCGAGTGGCTCTGCGCTCTTCCTCGGCGGCACGGACACGGACGCGTACTCCGGCTCGATCGAGTACCACGACATCGACACCTCGACGGGCTTCTGGCAGGCGACTGGCGCCAGCTCGGTCGTGGGCTCGAAGAAGCCGAACACGGGCATCGACACGATCATCGACTCCGGCACCACCATCATCTACGGCCCCCCGTCGGCGGTCAAGACCTTCTACGCGTCCATCTCGGGCTCGGCGGTCTACGACTCTGACAATGGTTACTACTCGTACCCCTGCGACTCGCTCCCCACCGTCGGCTTCACATGGGGCGGCAAGACCTGGAAGATCTCGTCCGCGAAGTACGTCGTCTTTCATTTCTGTGTTGCATGTGCGGCCCGCTAACGCGTGTGGCCAGCTTCAACCTCGGCGAGGCCGACAGCAGCAGCACCTGCGTGGGTGCGATTGCGGGCCAGGACCTCGGTCTCGGTGACGACGTCTGGCTCCTCGGCGACAGGTCTGTGGCGCTTTTCGTTCCCCATGTGCGACCCCATGCTCACGTGTTCCGCAGCTTCATGAAGAACGTGTACACCGCGTTCTCGGTGGACGACAGCGCGGTCGGCTTCGCCACCCTCGCGTAAGCCGCACAGGAAGCCTAAAAAGCATCTGTACCCCTACTTATTTAGTATCTACGCGCATCCGTCGGACTGGCGCACGCTCTGTATTCTGCTGTGGATGGATTTATCTTGTACTCGTTGTACCCCTTGTACTCCTTGTGGCGGACTGGCCGGGCTGTGTGCGGCCTGTGCAATATACCTGTCTTAATATTCCTACGCTGGTGTGGTCTGGAACTGTGGTTTGAATACATCGAAGCTACAAAGCGAGATACAGAAGATATACAGCAGGGAAAGATACACATATATAACACGGAAAGGAGGACTACCGACTCTTTAAGTGATGCATCAACAATCGAAACCTATCGCATCAAAGTCTCGCGACCAGTATACAAGACACTCTTGGAGACTAGGGCCCAATCCGGATCGAACTCCTTGCGGATATCCGCGTCGGCGACATTCTGGATGAGCTCTCCCAGCTCTTCGATATGACGTCTAAACGCCAGCTGCCAACCGGATCCGAGGTAGAGTGCAGAGGTAGGGCGCAGCGCATCCTGGAGCTCTGTAGTCTTTTGCACGAGGTCGCTAAGATATTATCATGAGCCAACGTGCTAGGTGGAGCTGAATGAAGGAGAGACATACTGGGCCCGTGCGACGACCGCGCCCGCTGTCTCGAGGTCACCGTGTTCCGCCTTTTGGAGCACGGCCGCGAGCTGCGCCTTGCGGAAGCCAAAGTACACGGCGAGCGCGTCGAGGCACGCCAGCGCGTGCGGGAGCGGGCCGAGGAAGAGCACGCGCTGACGGCAGGAGAACCGGGAGAGCTGGGGGCAGTCCGTCGTGCACGACACAAAGTGCCGGGCGACGGGTCCCCGTGCAGCGCGCGCCGTTCGCGAGCGGCGTACGAACGTCCTGATTCTGCGCCCCGCTGCTAGTTCTGCGATGCCTGGGAGCGGGGACTCCAGCGCCTCCGCCAGGCGGCCGGCTAGGATCAGGTCTGTCGGTGAATGCTCGTAGAATGGCGAGTCGTCCAGGATGGAGCAAAGCAGACGAAACTCGGACTTCATTGCAGACTCAGCTCCCGGTAGCTCTCCAGGTTCGCCATCATGATCCTTCTTCTGGCTTAAGTTGGAACTGCTCCATCCAGAGTGGCTCAGATGGTATCGGTCTGTCCCATCCCTTCGTGGCTTTGATATGATCCGAACCACGGAGGCACTGGACATCGTTGTAGCAACCAGTTGCATCCATGAAGTGGCATTTCGGAAGCTAAAGACTCGATGAGCCTATAGCGAGTGTGCATATTGTTGACTTACTCACCGGGTATAGACCTTGTGATCAACTCTGGAATCAGCTCCAGGGTGTGTAAGAACTACGATGACCTCGACAAGCTCTTGGCGGAGAAGAGGGTCGTGGATGTTGTAGCCCACTGAATAAAGGATCAGCGTCAGGCTTCGGAAATATTATCTATGCTAGACTTACGGATACCAAGACTTTGGCAGCTAATCCATCGCATTGCATCAGCCCCCGAACAAAGAGTGTACTGTAGAAATCACTTACACTCTCATGACTGCCTCCGTTCTCTGCGAGCTGGCCTTCTGCATCGGCTGACCTTCGACACACAGGCAAGCTACACACCAACGTCACATGTAGGCGATGCGAGATGTAACACCTTTGACTCACTTTTCTCGTCCGGAAGTAGCATGAGCAGTAAAACGGTACGAATCAGCCGAAGGAAGCGATCTAGAACGAACATGTCCTGGTCTCTCAACCCGTTCAGTTTCTGCAAGACGAGGAGGGCTGTACTCTTGGGGAGCACCAAATCCACGGGCGTTTCCGCGAGAGCGACGGAGAGCCCGCCGACAATGTAGTCGATGTAGTCGCAGAGAGCCCACACGTCGATAGGGAGGCGTTGGTCGAGAGTGTGCCTATAACGGACTGATCAGAGCGGGTACAAATACAAGCGAGCAAACATTATACCCGAGATACTGCATCGCGCTATACAGCGCCCAGGGCTTGCTTGCTTCGAATGTATCGAGGAGATCATTGACGATGTAATGTGCCCTCTGTTGACGCAGCGGTCCTGTGCGGGGATAGACGAGGAACAGTGTCCGAGGCGCATGAAGCCCCAAAGACCGCATCCGTGTCAAATTCTCGATTGAGCTATCCTGGGAGAGTAAGCTGTTCAAATATGCAAGCTTGATGAACAGCGAGGGGCGAGCCTCAAAAGGAATTTGCGAGAGGTTCTGTACGATGTCTGCCATCCAACCACGTAGAATTTGCAAGGCTAAACCGCTCCCTGGGATTTGGCGTAACACAGAGGGTAGGCCTTCGGTCAGATGATCACCTGACTGCTTGAAGAACGTATAAAACCTCTCTATCCAAGCCCTGACTCAAGGGTTTAGAACAATCTACCATTAGAATCGCGATAAACTCACATCTTCTTATTCTGTGTTCCATCCAAACCGACATTCCGCACAGTATCTTGGATGAGAACCAGAAGCAGCAGGACTTGCAAGACAGCGCGAGCCCTCGCACTGGAACTAGCCACAGTTGTTTGGTCAATTGTCGAGTAGTCACCAAGCGTGTTTCCGACCACGTTTCGAAGTCGGCCTGAGAGGCAGCGAGTAAGGGCGTTGCCAAGTCGCGTGCCCTCGACAGTCCGGGACTGTTTGGATGTGTGAGGGGTACTCTTCTGTTTGACCAAGAGGCTAGCCGCGTGCCCATTTTGGCGAAGACGGTAGGAATTGGGCGAAATCGGGATGAAGCCAAAAAGTCGTTGGATGTGGAGATCTCGACATAGACTCAGAGAATCCTGTTTTCCAAGTGCCCGCAGAGCGAGAGCATGTGAGTAGACAATGTCAAGCCTATCAGAGATTTTGGCTAAAGGCGGTTCCTCCTTGCTGTCAACTTGAACGATGGGACCCATGAGCAAATAATGGGACAGGATCACCGACAACACGGGATTCGGAGGAGTGAGATCAGAAATCTCGGACTGCATCCCGCGCAGGCATGTCCTATCTCCACAAGCTATAGTTTGCAACAAGTGTAGCTACAGTCGTATTTATTAATTGAATGATATGAATGAGCCAGAATATGACGAACCTCGGCGTATGACGGCATCTGTTCCTCGCTGTACCATCCCGGACCGTCATCGGCACGGTAAAGGTACGTGAGCGCTATGAGATCCTGCACGCTCTTTGACGATAGCTGGGGTGTCCTCGTCTCAAGAAGGGAAACCTTCAACTCGCGCCAGAGAGCCTCTATGATGGACTCGATTGGAGGTGTAGGTGCTCCGTCCTGGCACAGGTCGCGCGTCATTGAGGGCTGGTGTACCTGTAAATAGAGCTCGGCTGCCGCAGCGTCGCGAGATTGATAGTGAAGCACCGCGGCCTGAGCTTGCCTCAGCCCGTGAATTTCGGTGAAGAGCGCTCCGTCCGAGCTTGCTTCGGCCTCCCACAAGGACATCCCATCACTTGCGACAAAGAGTTAACTTTCGGTAATTCTCGGAGAATTCAAGGTAGAGACTCACCGAATGCGCAATTGTTGAAAGTAGTATAATTTAGAAGCAGTGACGATTTCCCCCTTCACAGGAACATCGACATGAGTTCCATGTTCGCGGACTACACCTAGAGCTTCATCAAACATCCCCACTCCCTTGTACAAGATAGCAGCTTTCGTAAACGACCCTGCGTTTACAAGGCAGTTTGCGGCCTTAGGAATATCTGGGATTTCCGAGAAAAGACGAGAACTGGTTGTGAGATACTCAACGCGCTTCTCGAGGGTATCCGATGTTTTTGCTACTCTCTCGAAGGCTTGTGCGGCATCGCGAAGTGCTTGATGGCGCATTCGAGGGTGCACGGTATCAACCTGCCCCTGAAAGTAGAAAGCCTCGGCTACATCTGCGTCGTGGAAAAGACGGGCCATACGAAACGCTTGACTGGCCAGCAGATATCGACGTTCAATCAGGAATTCTCGTCCGCGCCGAGCCCAAGAATCTGTATCTGACGCTGTGGCAAACTTACTGAGGTCAAGATCCTCTGAGGTCTCGATCTCATCCTTGCTCTGCCACAATGTCTAACATGATAGTCAGAGCTGTGTGAGTGCTACAGCCGTGAATTTATTTACCCGAAGTGCCTGCCCACTGTCCGACTGGTCAATAATCCACAGGCGGTTCTTAGCACGTGTGATGGCGACATAAATGAAACGTAACTGTATGATTCGTGAGACCTTGTCAACCAGATCTGAAGGAACAAATACTTACTTCAGTCAGAATGGCATCAGCAGGATGATATTGAAAGTCGTCTTGTAAAGCCCGGCGAAGCGTGTCCCATTGCGCGGCAGAGCAGAACGAGTCCTTGAAGAAGTTGAAGAGCAGCACCTGGTGATAATAATTAGTCATGGTAAGAGATCCTTCATGCGGTCAATGAGACAGATGGTGCCTACATCGTTGAACTCCAGGCCTTTACTCTCGTACAACGTGCTGCAAGGCCATGATGAGATCAGACATCAAGATCTCATACATAGGTGCGACCCACAGAATCATTGTGGAGTCTGGGAGAGTGGGTTTCAAGGCGTCCCTAATTGCGTCGTCACGGACGAGGATGCCTGAGTGATCAAATCAGTATATTGTCTTTGTACACTTATTTAGCACCTACACTGCTCGGAACCAAATTGGATTGACTCGCTTTACGATCATGTTAGTTCAGGAATGTGGGAGAGCCTGCCAGGCGGGGCGTACTTCGACTTGGATATGAGAGTTTGTAGCTCAACATCACAGCGATTGCTGAAAAAGTATGGCCGTGTTCCACCACCTAAATTCAGCTCCTTCGGTGTCTGGTCGATAGCAGTCGGCCAGAAACGTGTGATAAGATCCAACACGGTCTGACCGCATGCCACTATTCCACCTTTCGATCTGAAGTTTGTCGAGAGCTTGAAGAACTCTGGTACCTTCTGAGAACGCCAAGAAAACGTCCCTTTCTCCTGTTAGTAACGAAGGGTGGATCAGAACAGGTCGATTCCAGGGAGAATCAATATTAGTACCTCTAGACGGTATAAGAACGATCGTAAGGTGTTGAATGTGAACGCATTCCCAGCGAAAATTGTTTGAGCCGTGTCGCCCGCTAGAATAAGTCCGCTGGAGGTCCTGCAGAGCATCTTCATGACTGTTCCAATCATGAGCCCATGCTTTGTGATGTGACGTTACGACAACTTGAACTAACCAACAATATCTGCAAGCAGGTTGTCTTGAACTTCATCGACATACCTGCAACATACGTTTAGCAAGAACAAGTAAGTAACACATTCACGATGGACTCACAGAAAGTCGATAGTCTTCAATAGCCTTGGTCGCTGAGTGTTGAAAGCTTGTAATATGATATGTGTTCTGAAAATCAGGGACTCTGATTGAGGCCGTCTTCCAGAACACTACATCCAATGCCACACACCTCTGGGCTATATCGCGATGTCGGAGTTGAGTACGACGGGTCTTGTAACGCTCATATATGTCATATACGCGGTGAAATATATCGAGACTATGGTTGTCCGAGCAACCGAGTCGTGCGCAGGTCAGGTACGTAGCTCGATCAAGATATTGTTGACCAGATGTCAACGCCTCCTCCGACCCTTGAATAACACCTGACAAATTGTTTGAGTTGTGTTCTCCCAAATAATTGTAGATTTACCTATGATTTCTCCGTAAACCAGGAAGGGATCTGTCAAAAATTCAGTTCGTACACCATGGTGTCAGCAGCCATATGCGGAGCGACTTGCCTTGACCAGAGATGAGATGTTCTGGGAATTCACTCCAATATTGATTCAAGAACATCTTGTATGTCAATAGTTGCCGATCAAAGGATCTCTGTGTTGATTGACCGTGACTGCCCGATGATGAGTAGGTTTGTAGTGTGAGATCTGCTTCCAACATGGAACAGAGCTGTAATGTTGTTGGTATTAAGATGCATTGCACAAATTCGAAACCCACCTTGTCAAAGGAAACAAATACAGGGAAATGATGTTCCTCCAAGGCAGAGAATTTAGCGGGCAGAGGTTTCACGGCATCCCATCCATGCACGTCAGGAGTATCCACATCACCAGATGCTGTCAAGCCCCCTGAGACGTGGGTCTTGTGAAGTCGTGCAAACTCTTCTTTTACTTTGTCCGCAAGATGTTGCGAACGTGTAATGAAAAGTTGGCGCGGCTTCATTCCACCTTCGTCTCGAAGATAGCGCCATGATGATTCAATCCCTATCATTTTGAATAGCATAATCGTCGTCTTTCTATCATTGAAAGAGTCAGGCAAGTTGCACACATGTAGGAATTGGCACTGATCGACAACTTACCCCGTGCCACTTCGCCCGAGTATGTAGCAGGACTCATTGTGGTCGATAACAGCTTGCTCCGGTGGCCTAGTACTTTATGGACAAACAGTCAAGCTAAGGGAGTGAAGATAACTTACGACATGCCGTACATAACCCGAACTTCCTCATTGGCCTGGATGGCTGTAGTGCCATTGGGGTATGTCAATGATCGTTGACACTGGCAGTATACAGCTCAAACAAGACATACACTGCAGGACCGGCTAAACGCATGCAGAGATAAGAATACTAGGACCTAGCTACCGTAAATCATGCCTCTTACCTGCGAATATTCGACAAACTGTTTCAAGCTGCCAGTGATAGTAGTGTGCCGGGTGTCAGAGGAGGATAGCGCCGGATAGCTTACAACGTACACAAGAAGACTCCTAATCTGTTCAGGCAACATGAGAGACGCGTAAAACGTGGTGCTAGAATGCGTACCTGATCAGCAACATCCGGCCTGAGAGCAGATTGCAAAGAGGCTAGCATTTCGGGGGAATGACCGTTGCTGTATTGCCGCACTGCGGTTAGTGTATTTTAGCACTGTCAATTTCGAAGGCTAACCTCGAATCTTTAACGAAGAGCTGATGTCCCAGAGACTCCCAAAACGACTGCTCCTCTAGGGTATCTGCGGCGTAAATTCCAAATATACATATTTCTAGTCAAAACGTTAGTAGGCTCCAAGAGCGCTAGCAACGAGTCAAACAAGGGAGCATACCCTGCGACGGCGGCGGTGTATTGGCCCCAGGAAGATAGTACTATGCAGCAAATTATTAAAGTAGAAAAATCGAGATAACACAAACAAAACTTACAACCATAGAACAGTATTTGTTGAGGAATGCCGAATATACAGAGACGGGCGCGTTGACGGTCAGTAGCGTTTGGTTACAAGTAGAGAAATTCCCATATGACAGCTCCCTGTCAAGAACGGACAAATTTCAAGCATTTTATAGCCTGACGTCTCAAAGGCTTACCGCAAAGTTGTCTTAATCTTTGCAAAGAGCTTTGGTCGTGATTTACTCTTACTCATATTGTCAATAAATCTGGTCGATACGTTGAGTTTCCACGACCCATGATCGTCGATGGCGTCGAGGATGACTGCAGTCTTCTTGTGCGAGAGCGTCTCCTGGATCGACCCGTAAGTCTTTACGTAGCCGTCTACCTCTTCAGACTCTTCCGCGCCGTACAAGGTCATTGAGGACAAGTGGTACTCCTTGACATGCTTCGCCATCCGACGGTCACGTAGGATGTCCAAACACGCCTACGAGGTCCCACAACATTCAGAAGACCTGACAACATTGAAACAGCAGAGCAGACCTTCAAGTCCAGCCCCGACTTCACACTGTGGTAGGTACCACTGGTCACTCCGGGGGCCAGTTCCCAGATGCCTGGATGGTTGAGTTCCACGAAGTAAGCCTCAAGAGAAACTAAGATCCTGCCGCCGATAGAACCGTTGAACAGCCCCCCCATCTTCAAGCATGCCCAAAAGTGATTGAACCCGGCCACAGTCATAGCTTTATGAATCAACTCAGCCTCTGTCTAGATGCAGAGGAGATGATCTCACAAGATATAATCCGGGGAAGTAAACCCGGAAATGCCAAAAACTGGGTAACAAAGGGGTCGAAGTGGATATTCGGATCACTGAGACATTTCTCAAACTGTGCGACAACATCTTCGAAACCGCTTGTAGTTTTCAGAGTCGAGGATGTGAACAATCGATGATCCATGGAGACAATCGACAGGATGTGGGTTTTCGAGAAAGTGTTGAGGTGGAAGTGGGCGAGGGTAAGCCCGTCGAGAGGCAGCGCCAGATTCTTTTCGAACGTTCAACTTCCCACAGTCCTCGTGTAATGGATCAACACCAGAGTGCCGCCAGTCAAACTCTGCGCAATGGGCAATAAGCTGAGAGGACTGGGGCGCGCGTCATGCTACTTGCGCAATGACAGACCAGCTAAAACACAGGTCAGTATCTCGGGGACAAGGGATCTTCGACGTTCATCGCGCCAATACACAACTGAAAACGGCGAAGATACCATTTTATCGGCAGAAATTAGCTTACCAAACGTCGACGAATTGCACACGCAAACGTTCACGAACGGTATGTTATCGTTGAATACGACATGTCAAAACGTACGCAAACATGCAGACGGCCAGACGATCTGATCGAGACGTGCTAACGCTGTGTCTCGACCAGATCGTCGTCCATAACCGCATCATCATGATCACTGGCGTCCGCCTCGTCCTCCTCAGCCGGGCCTCCATTCTGTGCTTCGACGCGTCCGTTGCTCTAAATCGATTATGGTCAGCAGCCGAAGAACAAAGGGCACCGAGGGAGATTCGTACATGATAAACAGCGGTCCAATATCCGGTCCAATACATGGCGTTGAGGGCCTTTTCGAACGCCTCGTCCCGACTTGCAAGCGTGCCGTTGCTACCTTGAGCAGGAAGATAGGACTGAGGATATCCGTTTGACTGTCCTGGTAACTGAGAGGCTTGCGAACCAGCGGCGAGGGTTGGGTCATGAGTTGGGACAAATGTGTCGAAGTTCAGAGGTGTGGAATCCTCGGCCTTCACTTCGCGTGAACCATTTGTCGTTGTTGAAGTTGAATCTCCTTTCACAGGTTTAGACGAGCTATGAGGGACGTTATACCAGCTACGAAGTGAGCACGTCAACAACGGTCGCCAAATGGGAACGGAGAGGCTCACAGCGGAGACTTTTTGACGGCCTCAGCTTTCCATTTCTTCTCTTTTCCATGATAGGCCTAAGCACAACGGTTAGTGCTGAGGAAGAAAATGTGAGGGGAGAACCTACTTCATATTCAGCAGTGGCAGAGTTCCAAGCATCAATTAGAGCAGAATCGTCCCAAATCTCGTCATGAGTCAACTCCCTACTCTCTTCTTCTTCCTCATCATACGTCTCCGGGGTTTCGTCATCGTGTGAAGCGCCACCATAGTTCATAGCATCGCCTGTGTTTCCTGGGTCGTCCCAGTGCTGGTGCATGCGTTTCGGAGGCGCCTTTTGGTGCGTCTTCCGACGCTTTTTAGCTGGTACTTGATTTGTGGAGGGAAGGGGCGGACCTAACTGTGCGGAACCAGCATCCTGTGGCGTTGAGATATCGTCGTAGGAAACCAAAGTACGTCTGTCGGCCATGGTACAGGATGAGGAAATAGTCAGATTGAAGAGCGCGCAGCCCTGGCCATGGGACCGTGAGAATCTCCTGGATATTTAAATCGGCATGTACCGAAAGACTTTATATGGCAGGCGTAGTGTCCGCAACTAGTAGGTATCAAACCCTGTTTTTAGGCACGATGCGAGCAGAAATTTGCCAAACACCACGTTTGTATTCTCTCGTATAATATCTAGGCATCAAACACCACGCTTGTAGCATAGGTAATCTTGATACAAAGCCATCTACTGATTCACCGAGCTTGGGATATTTGGAATACTCTCGACCACAGTCGATGAATGGACCACCATCTTGAACGCCGCACACGCTCCAGGCGTGAAAGTCGATGGTACAATAGCGTAGCGCCCCACCGGTAGCGCCTTCGACTGCAAAAGTACTCCGCAAACCGCGTCGCTGTATGCCCCCGACGTGGCGACGAGCGGTCCGAGTGTTTGTACACTGGAAAGCCGGTACAGCGATACGTTGAGTGATATTGAAGGGTCCGCCTTCACGAGTTGCAGTCGCACACTGCGACGTCAATTAGCCCTTCTCTCACGGGAAAGCGTCACGATCAGCGTACAGCACTTCTGACTGCGACGTCACGTTCAGTTCGTACGCAGGATTAGCTTTGTAATGCTGGAACTGCGGAGCGCCCGCAGCAGTTTCCGCTGTCCACGAGCCGCGAACCGGTTTGCAGTACATTCCAGCACCTTCTGGAGGTATTTCCGAGACAACCTCGAGTCGCGTACTACATTCTAACTTGAGCGAGTATGAACCGGTGTGGCGCGGTTCAAACGCAGAGACGACGACGGTGTAGTCGCCGGCTATAAAATCTGTCAGCGTGCCATGTTTTCGTTGAACAGCGACACTAACCAGGGAGATCCGACGCTATAGAGGCATGTCCATAGCTATAGGCCCCGGAGCTTAGTGCAATGTCGCTGTGCGCAAAGCTACCGAAAGGTTCAGCACCATCTCAGGAAAGCAGTGTTCAATGCGTACTCGGCAATTCGCTGTCCTTGAGACCAAATCGCAATAACATTGAGCGGAATATGTCGGTCTCCGCGAAGGGATGCATATAGTCGCGATTTCTTGCCTCTATTTCCAGTACCATTTGTGCTGCGATCGGGGTGAATGCGGACGTGGTACTGCGGGTTTTTCATGAAGGTTGGCAAAGTCAGGTTCCCGCCTGCGCTTCTCGCAGCAAATTTTCCAGTCACCTAAACTAGTTTGGTATCTGCAAAATCTTATAGGAGAGAGTCCGCTACCCACCGTTTCTGAATAAGCTAGGCTTTGTTCCTCTCGTACCCATGACATCGGGTGGTCGGAGAATGCGCACACGCTGAAACCAACGTCGTCGTGCGTACCATCATACGATACGAGGAGCCGTATTGTTTTTTGTGGCACTGTGACCCGCACCTAAAAACCTTGTGATAAATGCTACTTAGAGCTACCTCGGAGTACCTACCAGCACCTGAGTATTGTTCGTATACTCTCCCTGTTCTACGGTGAGTGCCATCAAAGATACTACTGTGTCAAGCTTACCTTGAGAGAAGGGTCCGCGATGCCCTCTTTGCTGAATTCCTCTTGGAGCGAGAGAGCAATGAACTCCCCTGAGCGTTTCGAGTCGACCACATGACGCGTGAGGAGCAGCCACATTTGAGAGTTAGGCATGTACTCGTCGAGCTTGAGAGTGAGACGGAAGTGAGAGGCTACGATGCTAGTTCGTCTTGACAAGATTGATGAGCCTACACAGAATGAAGCACTTACGGAACGATTCGTCTACGTTGGTGTCTTTCTTCCACATCCTGACGCCGGGTCAGAGTGGTCACAAGTGACATCAAGAAGGTGCTGTACCCATGAAATTCTAGCGTGTGTTTAAAGAGGCTCGGATCCCAGCTAACGTATAGTCCGTCGAAGACTGTGCACATTAAATCCCAAGATATTTCGAAGATGCCTGTAACGCGGCGTAGGCAATATGATAAACTCGAGATTGTTTTTGGAACGACCTACGCGAGATTGCAGCGTTTCCGTCGTCTAAAGACAACCTTGTGATGCCAAGCTCCGGTCCGGCGTGAGCAGCTTCGACCTGTTCCTGCCAGGGGTCCAAAGCGATTAGCGTCCTCCCTCTGTCATCTTCAACCACGTCTGCGATGGCTTCAAAATCAATTTCTAAAGCTGGAAGCTGGATGCGCACCAATAACTGCGTAGGAATGGGCAGGTAATAAAGTTGTTGACGCGATCGCCTGATAGCGAACCTCAGGCCCTGTGCCTATAGTAATCATACAGCGGCCTGTAGGCACCGTTCATTACTTAAACAGAGGGGACCTGCTTCTCTACTTGCCTTCCCGGAAGGACCGGTAAATCCTTCTCCACGTCTTCTCTCTTTCAAAATTGGGGCTGCGCATCACACTTGAGTGCTCGTAACCCAACCGACTAGGAGACTACACCGAACCTGGCGATGTCTATATGCTCTGGTATCCACCCAGTGAGGGTACTGCACGCGCGCCGTGTGAGACACGCACACAAGTGAATGGGCCGCGATCTGCTCACTACAAATCCGTGCTGGACAAGCTGGGACGGCGCCGCGCGTCAGCGCCAGCGCACGCTTCCTCGCACTGAATGGCGGACTTACGACCCTGGGAACTCGTATCCCCCCATGAGCTTCATGTACTGCGTGTCGAGCTCAGCACGGCTGCCCCACGCACACGAGGCGGGCGCAAGACGCACCGCTTTCTCGAGCAGGGCGGGCCACAGCTCGCGCCTGCAGCCCGTCGACAGGCACATCAGCTCGCGGTCGGGGCCGTGCGGCAATGTGGCGTCGACGTCTGGGGGAAAGAGGATGGCAGTGTGGACGGGAAGGCTGCGATCTCGGGCGAGAGAACGTACCGACACGTCTGTAAGCTCCGTTGAATAACAGACGGACAGAATGGATGTGGCCGCTCGAGGGCACCGGGAGCCCGCGCTGGTCTTGGGGAAATAGAGCGGAAAGGCCAAGCTGCAGGAGGGCTTGTTAGCGGTAGCACGCACACGGATGGTAGCGGGCTCACCGTCGAGCGGAAGGCGCTGTTGTGCGCGAGGCAGACGGCGATGGAGGCGCAAAACGAGCAGTCGGAGATGACATGCTGGGACACGTCTTCCGGGGATAGCAAGGAGCCGGCAGAGCAGATCACGTATTTGTCTCCTGCGTGCGCCCAGCAGGCGGACTGTCTGGTCTGTTCTGCGGACAGCTTAGGCTGCGAGGTGTCCGGACTACAAAGAGACGTGTCAACTCTTGTACTTCCACTCAAAGGTGCACACCCACTGCATTGGAAACGGCCCGTCCCACACGGGGTACACAATCCCATTGACAGTCGAAGATTTCTGCAGCACAAAGAGCTGCTCGCCTGTCGTCCGAATGCTGAGCACGACGGCCATCGACCGCCGACATTTGACTCACGCTCCGACAGATATTCTCGGGCCACGGGGGCGACATATTTCTTCCTCTTTCTGATTTTCTCGGCGCGGTCGACGCACTTGGCCGCCTCGCTCTTGCACTGGGTCCGCGACGCAGCATGCACCGCCGTCGCGCCGAGATGTAAAAATTGTTCGGCGGCCTTCACGTACAGCTTGAACGCCTTGTCATACTCGCCCGAGATTTCTGCCTTCGTCGCTGCAGTGTACAAAGTCTTTGCATAAGATGAACCTTGCTACTGCTTGCACACGATGACCGCGACGTCCGCGCACCTGTGCCCCTCTCAGCTGGTTCGCCTGCGTCGTCGCCATCGCCGGATATCGCAGCACGCGGCGAGGAAAAAAGCGTGTGTGGCCGGCTAGGCGGGTGTGTCGCGTGAGATGAAAGGAGCGGGCAAGAGACAGTGCACCGCAGATCCGAGGGGCAACCTGATATCACAGCACCAGCCATGCACGTGGTCGCACATACTGTTTCGGGCGACGCCACGAAGGGCACAGCCACCATCCGGATACGACTAAGCGCGAAGCCAATCTGATTCATGGCGAAGCCACAGCGCGGCAATTGAACGAGGGATGGTGAGCTCACAACACTTCCAGCATCAGTGATTAGACCCTCCCTAGGCTTGGAGATACAGGCCCGGCGTCACGCGGAATCATGTATAACGTAATGTGGCAATGAGATGCACTATCCAATAAAACTCTCCCTTGAGTTCATGCATAAACAATACACATTTCTCTCTTTGGAGATCAGAAACTCAATTCGTGCCCTCAACGTTCTCTTCGTGCATCGTCACCCACAGCCCTCCCTGAGAGGCTACGTCTCAGCTGACCGGTAAACACAAGGCGTGAGTAAAAGAAACGCGCGCACCTGCACGAACATGGTCAGGTGCGACTTGATGAGCACCTTGTCTGTCCCGTCCGTGACGGGGGAGACGGCGTAGCCGGGCGGCGGGACGTTCGCAGGATCGACCTCCTGGCGCAGCCGGACCGCCGTGACCTGCTGTAGCAGGCGGATGAGCATGAACGACACCTCATTGTACGCGAACTGGGCTCGCTGGCGTCAGCACTCGTGCAGCGACAGAAGGGCGTGGATGCGCGCGCACCTGCTGGCCGAGGCAGATCCGCGGGCCTGCGTTGAAGGGGAGGAAGATGAACGGGTTGGGTGTGAGGTACTTGGTCACCCGCTCGTCGAGGAAGCGGTCGGGGTCGAACTTGTCAGCTGTGTCCGGGGGAGGTCAGTATGCTTGAGTTTGTGGGGGGCCGAGGCAGCGTACCGTCGGGGCCCCAGAGGTCCTTGCGTCGGTGCATGATGAAGACAGAGTACAAGCATCTGAAACGTAGGTTAGGAGCACGCGGTCGACGGATCGGGCGGGGGTCTCACCGCGTGTTGGGTGGAACGTATATTGGCTGCCCCCCAGGGGAAAGGGCTGGCCAGACCGTAGACCGTGTCGAGAACCTGACATTGAATGGGCTATCCACAAAAGTGGTCAGTGCAGGTCGTCGAATCCCTGCCTGCGCCCGGCTTACACGGGAGGATACATGCGGAGGACCTCTGCCAAGGAGTGTCAAAGCATGCGAAAGCTGAAAAGGCACGGCAGCGCACCGTTGATGAAAGCTCTGAGATACTTCAAGTCGCGGATATCGTCATACGTAGGCCGGTTGGTCCCAACCTTGGCCAGGATCTCTTCGCGGAGGCGATGATGCATGTCCGGATGCTCCGCAAGCATATAACCTGCCATGGTCAAAGTGATCGCTGTGGTATCTCGGCCCGCGAGCAAGATGTTCAGCGTTTCATCCCTAATGATCTGCGGATCTACATGGCTTTGAGTCAACAAGGAAAAGTATCCATCGCGATAGCCCGACTCACCGTCCGTCAGCTTGACCAGATGCTCAAGCAACGTCTCCCCCTCCTCGACTGCCTCCTCCGCCTTCGTCTCGGGCGACTGCGCCTTGCGCGCAAGCGCCTCTCGCAGCAGGGGCTGGATGAACTCCTCCATGACCTGCACACTCGGGTCGACCCTGCTGCGCCAGAACTCCGTGAGCGGCCACGCGTTGGTGAAGCGCGAGCGGCGCGCAGAGTTCAGCTGTGCGTCGAGGAACGCGTGCGCGAAGCGGTTCGCAGGGTGCGCCGCCGCGCCCGCGTCGCGCGCGGCGAGCGGGGTGTGCGGCGGGTACGGCAGGCCAGCGGAGAGCGAGCGCACGTCCTGGCCGAAGAGGAACTCGGTCGCGGAGTCGAGCGTGAAGCGCGAGACGAGATCCTGGTGGTCCGGTCAGTGCGGGGTCCATCGCACGCGCCGCGCAACGCACCTGCCAGTCAATGGGGAAGCCCTCTGCGATGCGCGCTTTCATCAGGTTGAGTGCGGCCTCTGCGTGTCTGTAGCCAGTCAATCTCCGACTCTCTCATAGCAGCGGCGCGCTCACCGGTCGAAGACGTCAAAGTGGGAGATACGGTCGCGGCTGAAGAACGGGCGCGTCATCCCGCGGTGGAACCTAGAGCGTGTTAATACGATGCTAGGTGAAGGGAAACATCCGTACTCACTTCCAAAGCTCCCCTGGAAGATGCGTGAGCGGGCCTTTCGGCGGAGGTAGCTGTAAGCTTACCGTCGGCGGCAAAGACACCAGTGCCCAGGAGGTCTTTCATTTGGAAACGAAACTCAGGACCTGGGTGGCTCGATTATAACGACTTTACCCCTAGGAACTAATGGCACGCACCTTTCTCGTAACTTTGAAAGTCTGTGGCAAGAATTCGCTGCAATTATCTGAGCAACAAAATGACGACCGCACGGTAGCTCGCTGACTGACCTTGATATATTCGGGCTCAGAAGTCGAATACCGGGGCCGAAAGAGCGCGCGGAAGTCGAACGTGTAGCCATACCTTTCCGCGAGCTGCGCCAGTCGGTATCCTGGACGAAGATTAATGTCATCCGGCGTCCAGCACACCTGCCTTTGCACATACCGAGAATGTGCTGGTCAAAGTCCGAGCCCGCCCTCCTCATGAGGTCGAGCCCGCCGATCCACTTTGCCTCGACGACAGGGGGCATGACTGCCCCCGCGGCCGCGGCGTCCCTCGCGATCGTAAAGTCGCGCCACTGGATGTACGCCGCGAGGGCCAGGGGGTAGCACAGCACGTACGCAATTGCGAGGACCCACGTGGGGGTCGGCACGCTGAAGTGTGTCCGCGCGACGTAGGAGGTAGCGTACACGGCCGCGGGGGGTGCGAGCAGCTGGGGCACCCGCGGGGCAAGATACAACGCGCCAGGTGGGAGAGCCATGGTTTGCGGAAGCCGCAGACTGGCCAAGGAGGTCTTATAGGGCGAATCGCGGCGGCGCGTTTAGTAGGAGGTTGTTACGTATGGTGTCCCCGATGGTCTGACGTGGGTGGGCTGGGTGAGCACAATCGGGCTACTGGGCTGCATCTGATTCAGGTAGCGGTTATGGGTTACCCGCGTGTGGGGAAACTAAGATCATCAGGCCGCGGCGGCGCCCGAGCTTGCAATAAAAATCGCACAAGCTCGGCGTTTGACGAAATAGATAGGTCTCTCCCGAGCCCTGCCCAGCCCCCGACGTTGGCGCGGCCTCATGTAGGCAAGGACGACAGAGTCCTTCAGCATCTACACTCTAAGAGCGGGATCATTACAAAGGGTCAGCGGTAGAGGACGTGATATGTCAGCTAATGATCGGGCAGCCCGTCCCTTCAAAGGTACGTAACCATACTCGGCACCTATAATTCACTAGTGTACAGATACAACAGGCGTGGCAAAGTCATAGCTAGAAATCCTGCAACAAGGTATCTTCAAACCAAGCGCCATCCGGAACACAACATGGTACTTTTCGAGGATATTAGCCTACTCGTCGTCCTCGTCGCTATCATCCGCCTCCTCCAGCCACTTGAGGAAGGGCTCGCTGGCCTTGCGGACCTTCTTGCTCGTCTCGCGGTCGACGAACTTCTTGCTGACATGTGTACCCCACTGCTGGACGATGTCCTCCGCGAGGATATCCGCCTGGTAAAACTCCATCAAGATCTTCGGGACGAGCGGGATGAGGCTGGGGTATGCCATGCCCACGAGACGTTCGATGCCTCCCAGGAGAGACTTTTGGTGCTTCTCGGATGTCACCATCTGCAAAAGTAGGCAGTGAGCGACGGATCGATAGTCATGTGCAGAGCAAAGGAGCGTACCTTTTTGAAGAGAGCAGCGTTGGCGGGAATCTGAGCGACGATGTCCTCATTGAACAGACTCTGCGCGAGGACCTGCACCGCCTTGTGCTTCTTCGCGATGCCCAGCTCCTCCGCCTTTTTGTAGACCTCCACGGGCCCGGCCTCGCGGTTCTCCTGCGCCCAGCGGCCGAGCTGCCCGTACGGGCTGTCGGCATCCTCGTCACTGTCCTCCTCGCCTCCACCCAGGCTGAGACTGGCCATCGCGCTCTCGGCGGCCTTGGTGCGGGCCTTGACGGCCTCGGCAGAGGTGTCGACGGACCAATCCTCCTTGACGAGCTCGGACTCCTCGTTGAGGTCCGCGGCCTCGGCCTTGATGCGCTTCGTGAGCTCGTCGTCGCTCTCGGCGTCGAGGCCGTCGATGGGCGGGGTGCTGGCCTCGGCGTGCGCGCCGTTGCTCGCGGGCGTGTCTGTGCTGCCCTTCTTCTTGCTCTTCCTCGGGTTCTTAGGCGGGTTCTTGACGATGAACGTCGTGAGCTTGTGCCGCATGTCGACTCCCGTGCGCTCGCCGCACGCCTTGCAGTCGCGGACGATGTCGTCCGTCTTGGTGATGATCAGGTCCGTCTCCGGGTTCTTGCACGACTTGCACAGCACGAACTTCTCGATGAAGCCGTCGAGCAGCTCCCGCAGTTTCGTCGCATCGTGCGCGCCGTTGACAATGTACCGGTCGTTCTTCTCGTCGAATGAAGTCTGCGCGCCGAGCTCGCAGCCAAAGAACTTGGTCGGGTAGGTAGGAGGACGGGAGAGCGCCCGAGCCACGTCGGACATGTTTGGGATGACGGTCTTGATACCGTTGCCCTTGCCTTCAATCTTGGTAAGGAGAAGAGGCATACTGCGTAGCGTCCGTAAGCCACTAAACAGAGTAACAAGTCTGATACACTACTCACCGGTAGCGGTAAAACTTGTCATCGACATCACGACGAATGTTAACGATTCCAGCAGCCATGTTGGGTGGTTAAGAGTTCTTAGCGCTACCAGAAACCGTAGGTCAGTCTCATTGTGTTTCGGTTCGCGATGCGCAAGCACTTACAAGAAACTTGGAAAGTCGATTGGGTTGGTAACTGTCTTTACGCCGTGATATAGTAATTGGCGGCCGAAGCATGAATCCTCTGCTGGCACAGAAGACGGCGGGGTGTAAGACGGAGTGGGACGAAATCGTGAAAGTCGCGGTGGAGGCGAACGTCTACGGTGAGCTTGTAAGGGATGGTGGTGGTAAGAGACGAAGCCTTCTAAGATGAATTTTCATATGGTTATACCGCCCTCGGGAATTGCCGGTACCTTCAGCCGATGCAATTGCGTGGACAGCTGAGCAAGCAAGTCCGCTGACAAAAATTGAAAGAGATGTGCAAGTTATGTCTCCCAAATATCTCGATTCTAAATATATGTGACAGCGGTGTACAGACATAGAGCACCAATGCCAGCAACTACTTCGTCCGATAAACTTGATATTCGACTAGTCGAATTTAATTTTGGTGGGGGCCGACGGCGTAGGAATATCGTCGCGGAAGAAGGCCCCGTACGCGCTGTGCGTTTTCTTCTTGATCGTCATCGGGAACTTCGCCGCAAGGTCTGTCGTGTCGAAGCCACTCTCCCGCAGCACCTTCGCCAGCTCGCCGGCGAGGGCACGCTCGTGCGCGTCGCCCGTAAAGAACGTGATCGACTTTCCGCTCTTTCCACCACGACCTGATGCACATCATCAGCTCACAGCATACCCACACGAGAAGCGCAGCGTACCTGTCCGGCCAATACGATGGATGTAATCCTCAATCGTCAGCGGGAACGTATAGTTGATCACAGCAGCCACGTTGGGAATGTCCAGACCGCGCGCAGCCACGTCCGTGGCAACAAGTAGCCCAGTCTTGCCCGTCTTGAAGTTCTGGAGTGCCTCCATCCGCGCCGCCTGCGACATGTCGCCGTGCAGCGCCCCAACGCTGAAGCCCTTGCTGCGAAGCATGCCCTCGACGCGCTGCGCTTCCTTCTTATACAGCGCAAACACCAGGACCCTGGTTTCCTCGGCCCCGGCTTTCTTCTTGGGAATCAGCCTGTGCAAATGCCCGAGAAGACGAGTGCTAGAAGAGGGTCAGCGACAAGACACGGAAGCAGGATCAGGTCACGCACTCCTTATCCCGAGAATTGTCAAACACCTCGACCGCCTGCTCGACCCGACTGTTCGCAGTTAGGTCGTCGCTGCCAACAGTCACGCGGACGGGGTCGCGCTGGAACGTCGCCGCAAGCCGTCGCACAGCGTCCGGCCACGTCGCGCTGAACATCAGAGTCTGCCGCTCCTCCTTCGGCTGCGTATGCTCGATGATCGCCCGGATGTCGTTTTCGAATCCCCTGTCCAGCATCCGGTCTGCCTCATCGAGTACCAGGTACCGCACCTGGCTCAGATCGCACACGCCGTCGTTGACCAGGTCCAGGATGCGTCCGGGCGTGCCCACCACGATACGCGTCGTCGCCTTGTTCTTGCCCTTGCTCTTGCTGATGCTCCGCAGCGCGTCGATCTGACCCCGCTTGTCCACGCCGCCGAAGATCGCAACGCTAGCGATGCCAAACGGCGCACCAAGCTCCGCGAGGGTGTCGTGTGTCTGGATAGCCAGCTCACGCGTAGGCGCGACAACGAGGATCGACACCGTGCTTTCGCCTTTTGATGGCTCTGGTATTGACTGCGAGAGAATTCGGGCGAGGGCAGGGAGCCCGAACGCCATGGTCTTGCCACTAGATGGGCTTCAGCGCGAGTCCTCTGCATGCATAGAAGGTTAATCTTACCTTCCCGTCTCTGCAATGCCTACGACGTCTTGGCCGGCGAGCATAGCAGGCCACGAGCATGCTTGGATGGGCGTCGGTGCTGAGAACTTGTCACACGCGGCTCTCAGACCGGCGGGAACGTCGAGCTGGTCGAATGCGAGGATGGGGGTGAGCGGTGTTGTGCCGTAAATGGTAACAGAATTGTCTGCAAGGAACTTGTCGATCTCGGATTTTGACGGTGATGGGACAGCAGGTTTTGATGATGAAGCCATATTTTCAGGTTGAGGATCCTGGTGCTTGCGCTTCTTGTTTTTCTCATCCTTGCTATTGCTAGGAGAAGGCACTACCTCTGCGGTGGCCGTGCTCTCATTAGACTGCTTGGACTTCTTTTTATCCTTCTTGGACTTCTTCTTGGGCTCAGGCTCAGCTACTAAGATGAATTTCAGGAACGTTCTCACAAGGTTGTAATTATAGTCATACCTGGCTCATCAACGGCAGCACCGGTCTCTGGCTCTGCAGTAGCAGACTCGACCTCTTGCTTGTGCTTTTTCTTATCTTTCTTGCCCTCTTCAGATTCGCCGTCTCGCTTGCGCTTCTTCTTTTCCTTGCGCTCTGCTGCAGACGAACCTTCTAATGCACGCTTAGTACCAGAATTTGGGCGACAAGGAAATCAAGGCGTACCAGCCTCAACGGGGGCCGACAAATCAGCAGCTTCAGTTGATTCGATGGTGGAATCAAGCTTGCGTTTCTTTTTCTTTAGTTTGGGAGCTGCGTCGTTTACGGCCGCGCCATCTGAACCACAAAGGTAATTAACTCCCAAAGACTTGTCAAGCACGCACGACATACCTACCACCGTTGGTCGCCTCTTGGCGACGATGCTTTTTTGACTTCTTCTCCCCCTTGGAAGAACCAATCGGTTGAACGTCTGCTATAACGTCGACTGTCATGGCGAGTTGGTGTGAAGGGTGGGAGTGAAGTCGTTTCACAGCCTGAAATTTCATGGGCGCCTCTCGGAATCCGGTTCAAAGAGGCGCTCATTCCACGTGGGAATATTAGCGCATACCCGCGCACTAATTTGGTCCTGCCACTCACCTCTCTCGTCCACATCGCTGTGGCCTGCATTTTGCTGCCATGAGCACGCCTTTCAGCTTTTTCTCCAAGTCCAAACTATCGAAACCGGGTGGAAGCGGTACAACAGTCGCCGTGCGAACCTTGGTCAAGCGAGTGTCGACACCTACTCCGGCTAAGGTCCCTGACGAAGGGAGACTGAAGGTAATCGCACGCGAAGACACGCCTGGATCCTCGGTTTCTTCGGGATCGAAACGCAAGAGCGAGGCACCCGCGGTGCCGCGCGCGGTCAAGAGGCTGCGCCCCTCTCCGTCGCCCGGTGTCGAGGCTCCGTCGCGTGCATCTAGCTCGGTACCTTCAGCACGCAGTTCTATTCCCCCAGCAACCTCTTCGATCGCGCCTTCGTCCTCGCGCAGTCTTTCTCCCTTAACGTCGGCCTCTGACCGTGCAACGCCCGATAACGTGCTTCCTGTGTCCAGAGATTGCTGGACGGAGGAGGAGGGCCACTTAGGCCCAAGCTTCCTGGGATGCGAGGACGTTGTCAAGAGGCTTATAAAGGACTATGTCCCATGTGAGTCCTAAATAGTATGTATGCGCCATTTTGACCTCATATGTGCCAGATTTCAAGAATCCTAATGACCCTCACGACAAGTCTTTCCACGCGCACCCGACAAAGTACCCCGTAGCTGAACTGGAATACCCAAATTCCTTTGCCTCTGAAAGGTGCGGCGTATGTGGCCCTTGCTGCAACACATACTTACCGACCCGGTCAGATTTATATTATTAGAGCCCCGAGACAAGGATCACTACAACCCGATAATGTGCCTCGAGAGCACGTTATATACCATCATTCGACGTACGTGCTCTTGTACCTACCGCCTAGCTGTGCTTATGGTACCTCCAGACTATCTGACACCCGAACAACAAAGCCTATTTGGTACTCTCCCGGACGACTCGATAAAGCGGAATATTGACTCTGATTCGGACTCGGAATCAGCACCGCGGCCCAGAAAAGCTGTAGCATTAGACCATCCATCATCGACTGTATCAACACCATCCTCCTCTTCATCCGACGCGTCGCAATCATCTCTATCATCTCTAACCTCTGTCTCCTCTGCTTCATCCGTATTCTCCACACTATCCGCCGTTTCGTCTCTAACCTCTATATCCGACCTCGAACACCTTGCCGAGGCACACTCGTTTGGGCTTCCAAGCATCAACTATCTCCGACTGTTTCGACGCGCTCTTCACAATCACGATGGACCCCTATTCTTGAAAGTGATGAACGCCATCAACGCTCTCTTTCGCGCTTTCAAATACCCACCACTACCAGACGACATCTTCGACCCGATACCGACTAACGTCCTCCGCGGCGCCGTCCGATCGTGGCCGAATTCCCAAATACCTCCGCCAGTTCTGCTCCGAATAGTGGAAGAGACCTACCAGCGCGCCGTCGGCCCGAACGTTGCGGAGCTGCGGCACTATGAAGCGTTCTCGTCAGAGGTGTACGGCGAACTCCTCCCGCCATTCGTCACCGAGATCATCAAGACGACCGGCCTGGAGTCGAAGCACTTGTTCCTCGACCTGGGCTCGGGCGTCGGCAACGTCGTGTTACAGGCGAGCTTAGCCACGGGCTGCAGAAGTTACGGCATCGAACTCATGGCCGGTCCTGCGAAGCTCGCACAAATACAGCTGGAGCAGTTCCGCATACGATGTAACATGTGGGGCGTCAGTATGGGAGCCGTCGAGCTCGAAGAGGGAAATATGCTAGTGAGCCAACGGACTATCGATCTGATCAAGGACGCAGACGTCATCCTTGTGAACAACAAAGTCTTCCTCGAATCTTGTGAGCCATTCTCTGGTTTCTATATAGCATAAACCCACCTAATACCACATAGTGAACGACGAGCTGCGCCTGAAATTCCTTGATCTGAAGGACTCCGCGATTGTGATATCCCTAAACCCGTTTAAGCCGCCAACTAGGAAGATTAACGAACGCAATGTATGTCTATATATGCATTCCTTAACATTTCTGCCTGACGTCACATCTAGAAGGGCGACCCTGGCGGCATCTTCAAGGTTACGGAGAAGGATTACTACGCCGGCAGTGTCTCGTGGAGTAGCTACGGCGGCAAGTACTACCTCCATCGAGTCGACCGACGGCAGCTACAATCAATTGAACGGGAAGGCTCGACGACGCGCTCGACACGGAGTTCGCGCTCGCGGCGATGATATCACTGGAATGTGTTGAGTGTGGGACTCATAGGATCCTTTTGTCAGTGATCGTTTAGGTTATCCGGATACCCACGCATATAATCTTAATTGTAGATCTCGCATAACTGACTTGTTGTACGCCTTGCTGACACCATAATATCCACTTTGCTCTTGACGTCGCTAACATCTCTTGACCAAGGTTCACCTGCCACTCGCAGCATGTGTACGATTGCCTCGCAGTTGCTCGCAATAGTCCCTGAGGTGTTGATGCCAAGCTAGCTCGCGCTGCGCAGAAAGAGACGGTTTAATTATAAGAGTCAGAATCTGCGCAAAAACGATTTCAAGTTAAGCTTCCCTCTCGCCACTACTAACTTGAACATTTTCCATGTAAACCCAATGCAAACGAGTCAAAAGCCAAGGGAGTCAGCAACGGGAGCGAAGATTCAAAGTTATCGGCATCCAAGGGATACAGGACCGTTTGGTGCGGCCTCTAGTGCGCAGTTGACTCTCTGTGGCTCGCAGCAAACCATGTGCACATATATATGGACACCACGATCCTCTGCTGCGAACTGTGTGCCTGGAAGGCGTCAGCGTCTGCTACTAGTAGCGCGAACGTTTAAAAGGCCACTCCGAGTTGCTACTTCTACCTCGCAGTTCACGACCGGCTCGCAGACATGGTGAGTGTCATTCATTTCGCGGAGGGTTTTATTCGCTGTGCTTTACCTCTATGCTCAAAATATATCCCAGGTCGACTTCTCCAAGATTTTCACGCCGGAGCTGTACGAGTCTGTACGCAAGCTATACTTTCCCTAGGCTGAAGACTCGACGCTCGACTGGACGGCCGTAGCAAAGCAATCATTCGGCGGCGAGACGGCTAGCGAGCAGTGGTACAGGCTCACCTTCCACTCCGTTCTCAAGCCGACGTCTAAAGTCGGGGTCGAGAACGTGCCCGACCTCATGCAGTTCTTGCCATCCCCCGATGCGAGGGACTTCCCCGCACAGGCCCTCGTCCTGCTCGTCCTGCTCGACCAGGGCCCGCGCGTTCTCTTCGACAACGCCAACAACCGGTACACGTACGGCTACTTCGACCGGCTCTCCTCCAAGCTCGCCCACCAGCTGCTGCGCTCCCCGCGTCGCAGAACCCATACTCCATCCAGCGGCTCATGGCGCAGAGGTGGAGCTTCGACTACTCCCTGGTCGCGCTCATTTGGCTCACCGCGCCGCTCGTGCACTCCGAGTCCATCGAGGCCGACCAGCGCCAGACCGCGCTCTCTGAGGGTATGCGCGCGGCCGTCGAGAAGCACACGAGAACGGTCGACCCGTACCGCGCGACCGCGGAGGAAGACTCGAAGGATATATACGGGTTCTCGCGGGTGTTGCTAGTCGAGGCGCCGAAGTGGGAGAATGGCACGAAGATGGAGGTGTTCGTGTATTGGCTGCTGCGCGTGTTCCGGGTGCACACGCCTATCGTCGAGAAGTTTGGGGGTTATCCATACCGCAACCCTTCCCTCGGGCGTGTCTCGACCCCCAAAGAGGAGCAGTACCTGAAGGACACAGACTACTTTGCGGCGCTGACGGACGAAGAGGTCATCAAGAAGATTCTTCGCGACGTTGAAGAGGGGAGATGGAGTCCGCTGGAAGATGTAGCAGAGTTTTCGTGATTAATTTAGGGTGCATCAGAATGGGTAAACTACTTAGGGGGACTAGAGACTTTTTTGATAGGGAAAACTGTCTCTGTAGATTGATTCTATTACTGTACTCGCATGACCAACTGTTCACTAGGTGTGACGCGTTACGNNTTGAAACATGTGCAGTTCACAGTTCACTCGTGACTAAGCCGCTCGTGAAACGCCCGCTCGACACCCCTCCGTGACTCGTGACACCTGTTCGCCCGAGCNCTGTTCAGAGGGGGCGTTACGCGTTACGTGAACAGTTGGTCATGCGAGTACAGTATTTCCTGCATGCTGATCAACATGAAAATTGATCCTTAACGACTTCCAAAACCGGTGTGTGGTGTGATAGACGCCTTACTCTTGGCGGGAATCGCAAGACTGTCTTCACTTTTCTTCCACGCCACATGACTGAGGAGCACATAATCCGGGCTCTTGAGTTTTATTCTGGGATAGGTGCGCCTAGGCTTACTTTTCGTATCGGTAGAAAGTGAAACAATGATACCATAGGCGGGCTACACCTTGCTCTTGCCCGGAGCCAGGTTAATGGCAGCGTAATTCGAGCATATGATTGGGACCAATCTGCATGCCAAGTGTATCAGAAAAATCATGGGCCAGGTATCGTAAAGAAGGTACCTTTTCTGCAAACCGACCGTACCACTTCGTGTTGAGAGGATTTCTCCAGGCAGATATCTTGTTGTTGACGGCCACTGAACTGAGGACGTTCAATGCAGAGTTATGGCTCCTGTCGCCCTCTTGTCAGCCTTACACTGTTCTCAACCCACTAGCAAAAGGGGCTGAAGACCCTCGCGCAAAGTCTTTCATACACCTTATGGAGGACGTCCTTCGGAGCTCGTCTCAAATGGAAGATACCCGAGATACATGCTTGTCGAGAACGTCGCCGGCTTCGAGGTTATTCTGCCACCTTATTCAACGACTCGCTGATGCTGAAGTCAGTCCTGGAAGACGTCAAGTACAAGACTGCGCCTTCTTCATATCCTTGACAAACTTGGATACGCCTGCTCGGAGTTCCTTTTGACGCCGTTGCAATTCGGTATCCCGAACTCCAGACTGCGGTATTATCTTCTCGCCAAATGGAACCCGCTAAAATCCACGAATACCCCTGTCGAAGCTGCGGCGCAAATGATACTGCGACACATACCTGGGCAGGGAGGAGATTGGCTTGATCCAAGGGATGCCACCGAGCGGATATATGACGTGCAAGAGGTCCGACGATATTTGGACGACGATCTAGAGGGCAGTGACTTTAGGATCTCAGATCGAGTGCTGGAGAAGTGGGGGCGGCTATTCGACATCGTTTTGCCATCGGCCAGGCGGACGTGTTGTTTTACCAGGGGTAGGTGATGCGTCCGATCTCCTTTTAACTTGCTCAGTGCATGACGCGTTTTTGATTGACCAGGTTACACTAAGCTTGCGGAACGTGCCGGTTCTGTGCTGCAGATGAATGAAGAGCTCGACGTGAGTGTGCCCTCTCATTTGCATTCGTGAGTACTCACGGTGCTTTAGACTACAAGTACATTCGATGCTTTCCTTGCGGAGCGGGAAAAGGGCAGTGCGGATGCTGTTCGGCTATTAGATCCGCTGCGACTGCGTTACTTCTCTCCGTCAGAGCTACTGCGCCTGTTTTGCTTCGAACTACCTCGCGACAGCGGACCCGAGAGCTTTACTTGGCCGGACGCGATTTCGACAAAAACTAAATACAAGTTGATAGGGAACAGCGTTAATGTCGAGGTTGTCCGTCATTTGATAGAATATCTATTCGCATAAGCCCTTTCTGCACGCTCCGCTACGAGGTTGTGACGGTGCTGTAATTGTTCTGTAATTATGTTAATTTTTGCGTGTCGCATGTGTCGTGCTACGTGCCGTCATGTTATCGCGGACGCGCCGGCAAATACGTACGTAGCTGTGGCCAGCGAGCGCTCCTGCGTTCAGTCATAGCGGCGGGTGCGGTGCAGGGTGGATACACATCTTGCCTCCGTCCACACCCTCGCCTTCGCGCCCAACGACCCTATCTCTGTGCTCGCCGTCGCAGACGGTGTAGCCACACGTACTGCGGTCGGCACAGCCCTGCACAAGCACTTAATCCGGGATCCCGGCAAGCTACTCTCTTAACCTGACTCTCGCTGATCCACGCACAAGCCTCCCCCAAACCAACGTGTCTCCGTCCCCCATCTTGCCCAGCTGCAGCCATGATGGGCCTATTCAGCCAGGCAACCTCCAAAATTCAGCGGCCACGAGGAGCTTCTTCTCTCGAGGACAAAATGCCCGAGGACACTGACCCAGACGATACATCGATCTTGTTCGTCCTTCTCCCCCGCCTCCGGCTGCGCCAGAATGTTTTTCTATTATGCTAATGATGAGGATGATGTATCCTGCAGGGATGAGCAAGAGGGGTCGGTTATTTCGTCTATGATTTCGCAGCTCAGGTGCGTGCACATCGCCACTCCATGTCGTCCACACGCTGAAGACCCGCAGAGTCGGCATGGACCTGCACAAAGTCACCTTCCCGACGTTCGTGCTGGAGCCGAGGAGTATGCTGGAGCGCATAACAGATTTCATGTCCCACCCCGACCTCATCTTTGGGTGCGTCCGCCAATGGTCCGCGCCGCTGCGCTCCCCTGACGCCTGATGCAGTGCAGAGAGCTGCGACGATCCCGAGGAACGTTTTCTGCGCGTGTTGCAGTACTATCTCGCAGGGTGGCATATCAAACCGAAAGGTGTCAAGAAGCCGTAAGTGCACTCCCTTCGCCGCCCCCTGCCCTCTATTTCATGAGAGCGTGTGACAGGGGGCCGCTAGGTTGACCTTGATTGCTCTCTAGGTACAATCCCGTCCTCGGAGAGTTCTTCCGCTGTAGATACGATTATCCCGACGGTAGCAAGGGCTTTTACATCGCTGAGCAAGGTGCGTACCCTCAGTCCGACGCGCTTGGTGCTGTGTCATAATGCTTGCGTAGTGTCGCACCACCCACCCGTCTCGGCATTCTACTATATCTCGCCTGCGAACAAACTCGCCATCCTCGGTGAGCTGCGGCCCAAGTCAAAGTTCCTCGGAAACAGCGTGTCGACGGTCATGGAAGGCGAGAACCGCATCCTGCTCATGGGCAGGCCAGACGATGGCGGTGCGTGCCTTTGCCGCATTACGTGAATGCAGGCTCATTATCCGCGCAGAGTATGTCATTTCAATGCCAAACATGTATGCACGAGGCATCCTGTGGGGCAAGATGGTGCTCGAGCTCGGTGACACATGTACGGCACGCAACGACCGCCTCGGACTCCTCGCCGACCTGCAGTTCAAGACCAAGGGCTATTTCTCAGGCACATACAATGCCATCGCTGGCAAAGTCCGCCGTACCACTAACAACACCGACCTCGGCGAGATCTCTGGCAAGTGGAGCTCGGTCATGGAATACAAGCCTGTCAAGGTATACGTGCAGCATCTGCGAAGCTCGGGACACATCGCTCATTAGTCCATCCACAGGGGAACAAGAGGACGCTTTTCGACGTCGCGAAGGATGGGCAGAAGATCGCCCCGAAGTGGGTCGCGCCAGAAGAAGAGCAAGAGCCAAACGAGTCCCGTCGGTACGCTTCGCCGCGCTTAATTAGCTGACACACACCCTCTGACACCTGCGTCGCAGCCTCTGGTCTAAGCTCACCGCTGCGATTGTAGCGAAGGACATGGACCGCGCGACCGAGGCAAAGTCCGCAGTGGAAGAGTCGCAGCGCGAGCAGCGCAGGATACGCGAGGAGAACGCGGAGAGCCACGTCTCGCGGTTCTTCCAGCAGACCAAGGAGGGGCGGTGGATCCCCAAATTTATGTATGTCTTTTTTTTCGTGTGCTTTTTTAATGCACGCTTACCAGGATCCTTAGTGTTCCATCGGATCCAGTGGCGGCAGAGAACGCGGTTCAAGAATGGATCTGGTCACCACTATCGCAGCCAACAGCGTAGTCGCAGCAGTCGTCAGTTCAGTAATAGAGGAAGCGTATATGTTAGACTGGCGGTCTCACGTCGATGATGTGCGGAGCTCTGACAACAGGTAGGTGGAGGCGCAACAGTACTGTGCTGGTTGTAGGAGTAGTTCGTGCTCCATGAATGGTTGCTCTGTCTTTTCCCCGTACCGTCAAGTCCAAATTAATGTGCAATATATTCCGGTGTACAATGCGGTGGACCTAAACAACAGTCGAGTGTGGCAGATCAGTCGGATATGAATGGCATGATGTAATGAAGCAGTTATGAACAAGCCGACAATGTCAATGGTATGGTGGATCCAAGAATACTCCAAAGCATTGTGGTATTAAGGGGAGGAAGGGAAAGCCCTTGAAGCCGTGAAACCCCAACAGATAGATGATGCGCATGTGAGGGATGGAAAGGATGCAAATAGCAAACCGAACGAACCGACGGAAAAAGGAAACAAGAGTGTAGTGTGCAGGGAGGTCCTATTGGTCTATGCGAGGCGATCACTGCCACCAACCATCGTTACCGAGTGTAGGGGCAGCAGACACATTACTTGGCGTTGGTGAGGGTATCTGTGCGCGGTAGTACTGATGCGGCCTAACAGCCTTTGGCGTAACGGGAAGACGAGCGGGATCGTCTCTCCTGGCCGTCGGCGCGTGGATGGAATTCCAGACCGATGGCTGCTGTGGTGAAGCTGTCCTGGTATTCGTTCCGTAGTTGGGCTGCGCTGAGGGCGTAGCAGCTCGACTATCGTTGTAGATCGTACTTGCGCGAGAGTCAGGGCGAGACGGGGTATGCGAAAGATGGGTATAACCGTTCTGGCGAATGCGAGAGGAGACGAGGGAGTGTGATGTGATCCCGTTAGTGGGCTTAACAGATACGGCGGCCTTAGCCTGGTCAGCCTCAGCCCGACTACGCGCCAGCTGAGCTTCGAGAGAAGCAATCTGGTCTCGTAGCTTACTCTCGCGGTCCTGCCGATGTAATCAGTAAACGTGAGCGTCTCAAGTGATCCACCACGTACCTTTGCGAGACGCTCGTCTGCATCCCTCTCCTCTACTTGTAATTTGAGAACTGAGAAGTCGGCATCCAGTTGCGAGTGCGCCTGCTCTATCTCGCTGACCCGCGTACGCGTCGACTCAAGCTCCTGCTCGGAATCTTTGGCACGCTTCTCCCACTCGGAGGCGCGTTGCTGGGCTTGGCTTAAGCTCTGACGTGCAGCAAAAGCTGTTTTCTCGCTATTGGTCGCCTTGGTCTCTTGGTCTCTGAAACGACGTTGCAAGGCCGCGTGATCTGACTCGAGCGTACGGAACCTGTCGCGGGTGCGCTTGAGCTCCTGGGATTCCTCATCGGACTGTCTGCTAAACAGAGTAGCGAGATTCTGCAGCTGCTCAGACGTCTGACGGAGCTCCTCCCAATTCGACTGCTGGCCAATCAGGTCTTCGTTCTGCTTACGCAGTGACCTAATCTCTTCAGTCAAAAGTTCCTTCTCCCGGGCGACGAACGGGGCACTCGTCTCGAACCGGTCGACCTAACAAGTTGATAAGTACTACTATGACAATGGAAGACATGAAAACTAATTACCTGTAGCTTGAGTTGCTGCTTCTCTAAGGTCAACTCGCCAGTGGTCTTCTCCAAGCTGGAAATACGTTCCTGACTAGCCTGCGCAGCGATGTCCGAGGACTTGATGCGTTCCAGTGCCTGAGCCAGGGCAGCCTCGAGTTCAGCTGCCTTGGTCTCGGCGGCCCGCGCCCTCGCAACGCTCTCCGACACCAAAGAACTTTCCCCTTCGAGCTTGGTTCGGAAGCTATCGCGTTCGGATTCCATTGCTTTCAGTCGATTTGCAAGAGTATCCTTCTCTACGCGAACCTGCCCGTGTGCACCACGAGCCTTGGCTAGTTGGACTTGAAGCTCGGAGTTCGTCGATATGAGACTACGGATCTCCTCAGCATCCTTGAATGAGGTGTCGCGCGAGATAATATCAGCGTGGGCATTCTGGAGAACCTTCGTCGCTTCGACAATTGCCTCGGGCAGTTCGTTGATGTGCTGAAGAATGTCCTGGCAGAACGTCGAGAACTCAGTGTTCTGTGCAACCATCCTCTTCTGTTCGTCAAGGACCTCGTCGATGCCGTCGAGAACTTGTTGAACGTCTTCAGAAGCAGCGCTGTCTTTGGACTGTCGGTCCTCTTGGGCTCTGAAGAATTCCACCTGAGCATTGGCCAGCGACTCAGTCGCACCACGGAGTTGAGCGGGTAGCTCTGACAACGCGGTGTTGAGCTCTGCACGAATACCGGAGAGGTCGATTGCGGCCATGGCGGGTGCGACAGCCTCTTTCTGGGAGAGGGCGTCGACGGAAGCCTGAAGATCATTAAGAGGTGAGAACAGGCCCCGGAGAGAGTTGGCTATTTTATCAGAGATGGCGTCAGGGCTGAAGGCTCGATCTCTGACTGCTAGTCGAGAGTCAAGGCGTTCCACAACAAGGTCGGAGACTTGCTCTTTAATCTCGTGAGCGTCCAAAGGAGCGACGATCTTTCTTACTTCGTTAGACAAACGTCCGACGATGGCATCGGCGTCGAGCTGCTGAGGGGGATAAAGCGACGAGAGCATTGGGGCCAGGCTATCCACAATGAGACTGGCAGTCTCGCGTTTGTCGGATGCAAGGTCGATGAGTTGCGAGATATGTGGTTTGACCGCCTGTGAGAGCTGGGCCGTCAACGCGTCGTAGTCAACAGGGTCCGTGTGAGCAGCGGAGAGATGCGGTGTCAGCATGGTCACAATATCGCGAACGATGTTCTCGCGCTCGGTAGCGAAGGAACCCCGAGACCTGTCGAGGGTGTGCATATGCATCGTCACCTGTGAGGTAGCCGTTATGACCGCTTTCATCGTACGTTCGCTAAGGTCCTCGGCGAACTTCCTGAAGTCGTTGGCGGGGTTTCGTGAAGTGAACAAGTCTTCCAAATCGCGTTGAATAGCGTTGCGAGTTTCTGCTGAGCTCTGCTCGAGGATGTCTCTGAGCATCTCGAAGTCAAACTCGCCCCGAGCGTCAACCTGGCCATCGCTGAGAGCCTTGGCCGCTGTGCCTTGCAGCTGTGTTCTCAATAGTGAGACCATCTCCGTAATCGAAGACTGAGTAGACGCGTTGATGCCTTGCGATGGTGCCGAAGTCCTGTACTCTTCCAAAGTCTTCTTAATAAGACCCATTTTCTGATCCAACAATGCCGCGAGCCTCTGCTCGTACTCCTTCAGTTCGATCCTCCTCAACGAGTCCAGAGACACTTCTGATTCCGTCATGCTTGTGCGGCGAGGAGGTGCGGACCGACGACGTGGGGGACTGTACACCTCTGTCTCCTCGGCAGTTGGACCATCCCAAACTCCTGGATCTGTGAACAGTCGGCGGTTACCTTGGCGCTGCGAGATGGTGGGAACAGCGAGGTCGTCCAAGGATGGGCGAGGACTGTGTTCGAACACGTCACGGGAGCTGAGCCTCGACCGAACGGAACGGCGCGTGCGCTCCTCGTCGGCGTTGGCAAGAGCCTTGAATAGACCGGCAGGGACGGTGTTGCTAGAGACAGGATGCTTGAAATCAAGTGGGATAGGAGCGCGCTTTGGCTTGGAGGTAGGAGGGAAGGGCAGCTCGGTCGCGGAGTCTGGTTCAGTGGGTCTGACAGTGTCCGCAGCTCCGGCATCACCTCCGATGGCTGCGCCGTGGGCAATGAGAGACGTGGGCAACTCGATGTGCTCATGGGACAAGGACATTGCAGAGCCGTACGCAGAAAAGGTGAACGGCTTTGCTACCACATTGTGTTGATTTGAACTAGCTGGTGGGCTTGCGGGTGCTGAATGGCGGAGTACCTTCGCGTCGTCTGCCGTGGGCGGGAACTTGAATGACGACATAGTGTTGTTGCCTTCCTCTCCGCTCTCTTCATCCGCGTACGAGGCATGCGAACCGCGGCGCTGCCGCTTTTCACGGCCTTGGGTAGCTCGCGGCTCAGACGCAACTGGAGGTGTTGGTAAGGGCCTCGACACAAGAGCAGCATCCGGCTGAGGGAAACTGAGCTGAGGTATGCCTGACGGTGGCTGGAATGTGAATCCACCGGGTACAAACTCAGGTGCAGCAACATTGAGTGGCTTGCCAAGAGAGGGCACACGAATATGCGCGGTCCCTGAGGTAGCAGGTGTGATGGTGGGCGCAGAACTTGACGTAGGAGTGCGACTACCGAACACAAAGGGCTTGGCAAGAGGATTCAGTGACTCTGCACGTGGCATATTTGATGCAAGGGTAGTCGAGTGATTCGATGATGGACGTGGGAATAATCCACCCGACATGAATGACCCTGACGCTTCACGGGAATGCGCCAAGGCGGGATCGTGGTATGAGTAGTGTGCCGAGTTCGTGCGCGAGTGTGGAAGAGGCGGAAGAGGTCGGCCTTTAGCACTGTGGCTCGAGACGGGGCGAGAGAATTGCTGAGGACGGTCATAACCAAGGAACTCTTCATCGCTTGGGTTGGAAATAACATCGTCGTCGAGGGAGTGTCCCAGGAAGGTATCTGGTGGCCGGGGGAAATTGGGTAATCTCCTCGGAGCTTCCAAATCCCGACGAACTTGCCGGGCACGACGCAACATGCGACGGTGAAGACGGTCTTGTCGAGCCCTTTCTTCATCTGAAGGGTTTGACCATTCGCCAATACTCTGGAGTGAATTGGTGTATTAGTACGGTTCTTGCTCAAATACGAAACAATATAATTAACCTCGTCGTCAGACGTCTCTTTCATGTCCTCGGACCCAGTCCACTCTTCAACTGCATCTGTGTCAAAGACTTCATGTTCCCCCTCCGGCTCTTTCGAGGGAATCATAGCCGGTATCGAAGGGTTGCTCAAGCCGGCGTCCTCCGCTATTCTACCGACGGCTCGTAGGGATAAGGCGGCAGAAAGCTTCGACACGTGCCTAGAGTGAACACGACTTTGCGCTACGGTGCTAGCACCATCGCCCAACGGGTCTTCATCTGGAGTTACAGTGACGTCTCCTACAAGGTCATTGATTTCATCTTCTGCCTCTTCATGAGTACCATCTTCTGGCGGCTCCTCTTCCTCTGCGGTTACGTCAAGACCAAATCCACGCGCGAAATCTGGGCGACTCTCAGGGCGCGACCTGGGTAAGGGCGGTGCCAGAGCATGGAGGTTGGTAGGTATGATGCCTTGGGGTGCGTGCAGTGGGGCATTTTCTGAAGTGGCTGTGACGGTGGGTATACCAGGCTGGGACCGGGTAAGTATCTGGTCTGAGCCCAGCGTTGCGGCAGGGCCAAATGGATTGAATGCGGCAGAATGATTGAAGAACGAGGGTGGTTGCGCAAGAGACATACTTTGACCATGGCGATTTTGTAGACGAGGAGGTAGACCGTTCGACGGAGGCGTAGAATCATTCTGGGTCGATGGTTGTGGTGATGGTGCCAGGGAGCCAGAGGCAGAGGCGTGCTGAGACTGCTGCAATTTGTTGAGCTTGAAGAATAGCAATGCAGGGTCTGCCGGGGACGATATCTGTAACGAAATGGGTGAAAAAATATGTGAATGGTACTCCCTCGATACTCACAGAAGCTGCTCGGGCATGAGGAGCATGGATATTTGATACCGAGCTGCCTGAACCTTTCTCCACACCAAGCTTTTCCAATTTCTCCTCAATCATTTTCTGCTTTATCGCTTTCCATGCTCCCTACGCCAGTCACATTGAGCCCAGCGATCACGAGATGCAAAGAAAAAGAGTAGAACCTTTCCGGGTAAGAACACGTCGACAGTAGCTGGAATTGAGAGTCGCCACGCGTCCGGAGGAAATGCCTCGGCGGTACCCAATTCGGGAGGAGGCAAATCGCCATAGTGCGGGACTTCGGAGGGTAGTAGTGGCTTCCTTGCCCAAGGAGGGTGGGAGATTGGCTCATCGCCTTCTTGTACGGTCTCCTTCGGAAGATTGACAATGACCTTTTTCACCTTCGGGGGTGGCGCTGCAGCAGCGGGAACAACGGCGGGGGCGGGCATAGGACTGATTTTCCGCTGTGGCCCACCAAGAACGGCTTTCGGTGGACCACCGGTACTGACACTCTGCGACCTCTTGCTCCGGGGCACGAACGGCGGCGGGGGAAGCATGGGGCCCGGGAATCCAAACTGACCAAGCGGCGTCATTGGAATGCCTGGCGGGGGCAGAATACCTGCTGCAGCGAACTGAGCCATACTGGGGTGCGCGCGGTGCATTCCAGGACGCGCGGGTGCGCCTGGCGGTTGTCGTGGGTAAAACTGGGCTTGCATGGGTGTCTGCAGCGGGTGCGGCTGCTGGTGCAGTGGTATCGGGAAGGAATTGTGCGCGCCAACGTTTATTGCTGTGGGTAGGCTCGGGGAGAACATGGGTACATTGTCGCCAAACACGAAGGGCTGCTGCTGAGGTCCTGAGGACGGTATCTGCAGGCGACTGAGCTGGCGTGCGTGAGGATGAGACGCGGTCGCCATGATTAAGTATTACGCCAGTGACGCGTCAATCGAGCCCGCCAACGCCGGAGTCGTCGACGAGAGGGTATCTGAGCAGTATGCGCTGTCGCAAGCGACGACAAAAGCCGGAAACAAGATGTGCACAGCGGTGGGATCAATTGAGAGCACGTGGCAGCAATAACTATTGGTCCCAAATCTGCCTCTGTATATGGAAGCTGCTGACTTTGCACCGGATGCATCCCAGCTATGGTGGTATATCCGCAGAATCCTGCCAATACAGGTATGTTTACACGGACTAAAACATACTCATTAAGTTCAGCTTACGTAACAGCCGACACACTGTTGAACATCCGCTTTGCAGCTCTCCCTCAGCTTGCCCTCCTTCGTTCTCTTCCTCTTCCTTCTTTTTCTCTGCGACACCTATATATTTTACTATCCGACTTTTGTGATCTTTGTCAACTTGCTCTGGAACCTCAGTCCTTCCCGCGATCCCTGAAACCTACCTCTGCCCATCTGTGTCGACCCGAAGCTTTGACCGCATGTCTGGACCCTTGCACCCCTCACAGACCTCTGTACCATATCAACCTGGCAAAGTGTGGGGTCACAACAGAGGAAACAACATGGACGTCTTGAATACCTCGGATGACCGACTAGGGGTCGCGGGCAATGCCATGGACGAGGACATCCCGGAGCGAGTACATCGGCCGTTCGATTCCGCTCCTGTGACCTTGCGACCGAAGGGTGCATCTCAGCTTCCAACACCGCAAAGGTGAGTTTATTGTTGTCAAGGAGATTCTGGAGACACGACGTACAAGGGGCGAAGTCAAGCATGGGAACGCTCATCGAGAGCATGACCAAATGAGGCACCTGCATGCAATAGGGCTGTTCTACCTGAACCATGCCAGGTTTCTTGCAGTGCTTTCAATATGTTGGCCTCTATTCGTGGTTGGACACGTTGGTGAAGCGTTCCGAACAACGCTCTGTGAACCATTCCACCTATACGTCAATACGACCAGAACGTCAACCGCATCTCCCGTTACCATTCTCTCGAAGAAGTTGCTTACTGACTTACTGTAATCTCTAGCCCGAGCAATCCCAGCGCACTTGTGAGCTCGGTCAACTTCAGTGCAGACTCACCGATCCGTCATGGGTATGTCCCTGTATCAAAAAATTCAGTCAGTCGCTGACCGAGCACACAGCAACCGTAGCACGACTACCCTTGCAACACCAATTGCAGCTGCGGAACAGCCATCTCCTGTGCGGCTGTAAGATATGCTTGTCCTGTGATCCTGTTCTTGACGCGCTGACTTGTGCATTTAGTGAGCGGTTTAACTCCTCGGGATCTTTGATAACGCCAGAGTCAAGGTTTGTGTCTCAGCCCTTCTGGCCTCCTTGATCACTGATGCTCGACTATTAGCCCGATTTTTTCTCGGAGACTGAAATCAAATTATGTGGCGTAAGTCACTACTACCCACTTTGTCGTACACCGATCACTGACCTGTTCTAGCTCGGTTTCACCGCCCAGCACGCCCCGCGGGATCCACCCTAGAGAGTATGTTCAGTCCCTTCAATATTAATAAGCGCATGCTCACTCCCGCACAGTACCCCCGACTTCTCCGCCTCCACGCCTCGACCGTACATTCCATCCACTCCCTCTCCTCGTCTCGCTCCCCGTTCACCCCCCTCTGTACTCTCTTCTCCGTTCATGGAACCTGCACCACGCACACCCCAGAAACAAATCGCGCGACGTGCACCAGTGGAAAGTTCTGCGCACGCCGACAACCTATTTTCGCCCGCGGCATCTTCATCCAAGTCAACCGCACCACCGCTTTCCGCACCCGTCCCTCAGCGACCACCCGGCGGTGAGATCTATCGGATACGCATGCAGATGGCTGCGGATCAGGCCTCGCGTGTGCAGGAGACAGAGTCCCGCAGACCAGAGTACCTTCGGCGGGCCAAGCGACGTCTCTCGGACCCCGACGTCAACGACGCACCTTCCGGCGACCAGGAGAATACCGCTCCGACGCTGGGCGTGACTGAGAGCCCCGTCAAGGGCCGGCGGATTACGCTTTTCCAGGAGACGTCCGAGGAGAGCTTCGAGCAGAGCCTCCTCGCGGGGGGTTACCCGAGCTACGGACATACGCCGGCGTATGGTGAGCCGTCTACTCCTCAGCAACCTGCCAAAGGCCTGTCGCAGCGCGCGATGGACTGGATACAGCAGTCCACTCCTGGCTTCCGACCATCAAGCCCGGTGAAGGAGCAAGATCCGGGACGTCTGCCCAATGAAGAGGATCAGAGGAAACGGAGACGACTCGACGCCTTCCGCGATCATAACCCCTCGGCCGCACATGGCAAGCTGTTTGCAACCGAGCTAGAAGGGCGCGGTCGGGTGTTGCTGGATAGGCCTGTCGAGGAGGTGCCGTTCCTCAACCCGACGACCCCCACGAAGAAGCGGTCACGTCGTAAGAAGGCCCCCGCAGGGGACGGCCCATCGAGACGTAAAGCGGAAGCTGTCACCGAGCCTACCGAGTTCATCCGCCCGAACTGGCTTGACCAGTCGTTCCCGTGGTCGCTTCGGCTACAGGAGCGCGAAGAAGATGCGAAGAAGGAAGAGGAGGAGAAACTGAGGTGGATCGAGAGGTACCTTGAACTGGAGAGTGACGAAGATGATGAAGACGATCAGTCACTGGGCTTACCTCCAACCGACGCAGAAGAACCTGCTGTTCGTCGTGGGAGAGGGAAGATGGTCCCTTTGCCCGTCAATCCCGCTGCACCACCGCGACCACAGGTCACACAGGCGAAGGCATACTACCCAAGTGACCCCGCGGACGCTCGCGCTGCTCTGCTGTCGAAGCGTTCCGTTCGCGCGTTGGCCTTTCGTAGACGACAAGAGAAAGATCAGGAAGTAGCCTGTGGATGTAACGGCCAAGGAGAAGATAGCAGCTTGGTGCAATGTGACGACTGCCATCGCTGGTATCACCTGGCTTGCATCGGGGTGTCGGACCCTGCTGAGCTGGGGAATGAGGAGGATCCGTGGTACTGTCGGGATTGCCTAGGCTTGCTTCCTGTTGGTTCCTCGTCACCCATCTACGTCCCAACCGACGACCGACCCGTTACTGGACCACGACGCGATCCGCTGTTTTTTCAAGGGGCCGCCGTCCAGGAGTCTCCGCCCGGACTCCTCTGGCACACGCCCCGCGCACCTAAGACACCTTCAAGGAGCCGCGATGTGACTCACCACTTTTCTACGCGCTCTTCCTGGGCCGATTCCAGCGACGTAGGGCCCGTCACTCCCTCCACCGCCACCAGGGGTGCGCGCATATACCGCACCCCCTCGGCCTTCGACCCGCTCGACGAGCCCTTTGACCCCACCGCAACACCTTCTCGGGGCATGCGCCTCACCGGGCCCTTCACCACCCCCAAAGCGACACACATCTGGCCCCACCGCGCGACGACGCTCCAGACGCCCTCCCGGGCGGGCGCGTACCGCAAGCTCTCGAGCACGGGGCTGCAGTTCCCGGCGCAGTTCCCCGGCGAATACGACGACTCACCTGTGCGCCGCACGCAGCCGCGCGAGGCGGTTCGTATGCCGCGTCAGAACGTCGAGTCGCCCCTTGCGTCGCGTTCGACCGCGTACCCGCAGATCGTCCGCACGGGGTCGCCGGTCGCCCGTGGCAGCGGTCATCGAGCGTGATTCGTCTGTACTAACAAGGACTGTGTTCGTCATGCTGCTATCATCTTGAAGGTCGTAGGTGGCCACAGGCTCGGAAGTTGTTGTGTTGTATGTCGGCACGCCCGTCTTGCTGTAGTATGCTATGCTATCTGGTAATTGTGTGTAAGCCCTGTTAGTAGTGTAGACAGAGTTGCGCGCTGTAGCAATGAAATAAAATTTTGCTAGACTTGGGCGTGTTGTGTGAGTGCTGGAAGGCGAGAGTCGCGTCGTCGAGGTCGGGTGCGAAGATGAGCTCGAGCGCAGCGTGACGGGCTGGTACGCGCATGTAACGCATCAGTCACGGCGCGTTATGCGGTAACGCAGGCTGTAGCGGGACACCTTCGACATCTGCCTATCCTAGTCCTGACCTCGCTCTAGGCTGCCAATCCTTTACTGAAAAATGACAGATCAAGAGAGGCTACGAATTGCTGTTGTATGTTGCTAAAAATTCAAACAATCATCCTCGACTCAATTTTATCTCCTCGAAGGCTCTTGCGGCATTGCGGCATAAGCCTGCAGACCAGTCCTGCGCTTGTAGGCCTATTCGCATGTCATAACTCTCTGGAAGGAGAAATTGAGACAGCTCCCCAGCTTATGTGCTAGAGCTGCACCAACGATTTCCTCTCAAGCCTTGCAAGCCCGACGCGTGCGCTATCGACGCGTCTGGGCCATGGCGCGTCCGGGTGCAAGGGCTGGAGCAAGCACTTCGAGACCTGCAAGACAAGTATAACGCTCAACGGGTCGGCGAGTGTGACCCAGAGCAAGTGATTAGGGTGCCAGCTAATGACTGTGGTATCTAGACCTCGCAGCTCTACAGGCGACGCGCTCGCTATCGATCGGCGACCCTGACACGACTCCATCGTGCCCAGCCCCCACACCTGTCCCTGGGAAGAAGAAATCGAGGAAGAAAGCCGCCCCAGGCCGTGTGCCGCAAGCCAAGAACACGAACGAGGGCTCTCGAGTTGCCGATATGCGGGGCCCCTGGTCAAGTGCGTGCTGGTCCCCGTTTCTGCTGATGGCTGCCTTTGGCTTGGTTCATGCCCTGATTCTCTATGCTCGTGCACAGACCTACTGGTCCCTGAACTTTCTGGCTCGAGTAAGCTGCTATCGTCGGTGGAGGCTCTGGATGCGCTTCTGGATACTCGACGGCGACGCCCTTCCGCAGTGACCATCGACGCTTGTGCTCTTGCTGCGGGCCGAGTTCTGGATGCTGTTGCGGCAACTATCGACACTCTTCTCCCACCGGCGACACCTTCCGCCTCGACATCTGGCATCATACAGGGGCTCTCTACGCTTGTGACCCGCTTCTTGCTGACGACCGTGCCCGCTCTCTCCGCGCCCAGCGAGAGCGCCACCGACGCCGCCCGCCCGCTCGACGCGCTCCTCGGAAACCTCGTGTCCTCGACGCTCCTCCCGCTCCTCCCCGCCTTCCACGCCCTCTCGCGCGCACACCTCACCGCGCTCCTCCGCCCCGACGCGCGGGCCCCCCACGACGCGCGCCCGGACGTCCTCGCCTTCCTGCGCGCGACGCTGCACACGCTCGCAGACCTCGCGCGCGCCCCGCCC
>KN840587.1:0-65026 GCA_000832265.1 Phlebiopsis gigantea 11061_1 CR5-6 | reverse complement strand
GTACACGTGGTCCTCGAGCGCGGCCAGCAGCGTGCGCGCGAGGGGGTCGTCCGCGGCGGCGGCGGGCGGCGCGAAGAGCGGGAGGACGGGAGAGCCGGGGGACGGCGCGCGGCCGAGCTGGTTCGCCGGGAGCGAGGTGATCGACTGCAGGGACGTCGAGGGCAGCGAGCGCGGCGCGGGCTCGATGCCCACCGCGCGCAGGCAGCCCGGGCGGTTCCTCGTGTCCCATGCGTCCTGGCGGGCGTCCTCGGAGGTGATGCTCATGCCGGGCGCGCCATTGGCCTCGTTGGCCTCGTTGATCTCTTTGATCTGGCTGCTGGATGGTGTGGTGGTGATGACGATTGTGTCGGGTGCAGGCTCTTCGGCGCGGGTGGTAGATTGCTCATCGGGGAGTGCAGACCCAGCGGGGGGTGCAGGCTGTTCAGGAGGGGGCGTAGCCTCCTTGCTCGCTGCCGGCTGTGAGGTGAACTAAACGAGTGATGAGATGCGTCGTCCGCCGCGGCGCAAGGCTGCATACCGATTGTATGGAACTCTCCTGCGTGCCAGGTACAAGTATAATCCCGTGCGTCACTATGACGTTCGTCAGAGGGCGGCATACCAGGAGTACAATTTCACCAACATTGTGCCTCAACAATCTTGTTCACTTCCTCTTCGTCCAGCTCGTCTTCAGTCGACGCCCTCTGCTTGCCTTTGCCTTTGCTACTCGTTCCACGTCGTCGAACGCTGCTAGACGCAGCCGCTGGCGAGCTACCGCTGGCGACTCCGCCGGCGGTCGCGCCGGACGAAGGAGATCGTGGACGTTCCATGAGCAACGGCTCGACACACGGTTTAACGTTCGCTCGCGGGCGTCGTCTAGACTTTGGCGTGTTCTCATATATCCAGGCGTCCACTGTCGGTGGCTGCGTCTAGGTGTTGCGGCGTTTGCATCAACAAGCGACGGGCTCACCGTCCTCGGCGTCGATCGGGACGCCTCCCTGGTGTCCGAACTTTCTAATGAGCACTTCGGCGGTTTTCTTGTTACTGTTCTTCGCGATCAAGTGGTGTTTCTGGAGTTCGCAGAGTCAGTGCCTACGCCCCGCACGCGCACGCGAGACAAAGCGTACAGCACAGAGCGCGCAGAGTGCCTTGTGGGAGAGCTCCTGGAGCCTGTCGAGGGCAACTTGGGGCTCTGGCATGCTGTCCTCGTTCGTGGTCCTTAGTTGTAGAGCGACGGCGGGCGTATGCTAAGAGGTGGACGTTCAGGTGAAGCATGCCTACAAAGCGCAGCGGCTCTTTATGCTGCAACGAGTGGCTCGCCGACGCGTGCCCGCCCGGTGAACAAAGCGGGCGCAGAGGTTTCGCACCCCGCCGCCGAGTGGCGTGCCCTCCCTTTCGTGCGTGCGCATCAAAACCCTCAACGGCGTGGGCGGTGAGTCTGTGGCGAGCCTGATACAGAACAAAGTGAGCTGAGAATCAATCTGTCGGTGGAGATGAAGCTGTCGGTGACTTACATCTTACATAATGCACGTACGACATCGGTGGATTTCAGAGCTGGCAGAGCCTGTAAGTATTAAACAAGTACTTCGAATGAACATTAAAGGGTCCTCGGGGAGACACTCCTCGACCGGCTAGTGGGCGTCTCGCGGAGGACTGATCGACAGTGGGTCCACCGTCACCGTCCACCCCGAGTGAGCTCTCCCCAAGAAGGCAGGTTTTGTGAACATGAGGCCGAAGTAGGGCAAGGGTCATGGTCATGAAAGGTTCCGCTGCGGAACGAGGCGGTGAGAAACGGAGGTGCGCCCGCACCAATAAACAAACCGTCAACAGCCTGCCTAGAGATCTTGTCTAACTATAATGTCAGGGGAATGTTGAGGACAACCACTTTGAGAGTAAAAGCCCGCCGGCTGGATGCGGCGGAGCACGGAGATTTTGGTTGGGCCCTACACACGGCTATTTTCCCTAGGCAGACCTTTATGATGATGATACTATAAGACACACGGCACCCGGCGGTAAACAGCCCAGGGACGCCTTCAATCGCCGTTCGCCAGTATTTTGGAGGCTCCAACTGATTTGCATCATATCACTGCAGCACCGCAGGAAGTCGTCGCGAATGAACCCGCAGCAATAACATCTGAGCCTTTATTATACATGGGATCTGCTGGATGCGACGTCATTTCAGAAGTATGATTATGAGAGCTGCGTCAGATACGACTAACCAAGACATTTCCACAATCACAGATTATAAATCTGAAGGATTGAAGTGATGGATCCGGAGGGGAGTGGACTCGTACGCCGCGGTAAAGCATGGCCACATCGCGCGCGCTTACGGCGGCGAGTCCAGAAGTGGTAACACGAATCTTGTTCCCCACCATCACCAGCCTCTTTGCTCCTTGCGAGCCACACGGATTCCATGGCTGCTGGGTTGGATACACGGTGGATTGCTTCGTATCTGCTATGTCTGCTGTCCTACGTGTATGCCCAAAACACCACAGGCTCCGACGAGAACTATAACGCTACGGACGGGTACGTCCACCCAGTGCAACCCCCCGGTTAACGATAATGACCCTCGTTCAGAAGCTTTTCAATCGACCCATACCTGCAGTACAGGCCTTCATTTGCCACATCTCTACCCATACAGATCCTCATGATTGGGATTGTCCTCACATTGACCTCCGTACTGCTCATTCATCTCATCTTCACTGCCCAATACCACTGGCCTCTCGCCCCAGTCAACTATGCTCTACAACTCTCCGCCGTAATAACACTCTTGGTCTCTCTGATTGCAACACTGAATGTCGTCTTGGATACGGCGACAAACGAGAGCCGACAATGGCCCTACATGCTGACTTATATTGCTGTCGACATCCCGCCGCTGCAACTGCCGGATCGGACAGGGTGGAAGCAAGGGGAACTAGCAGCCTGGCTACTCATGAATGCTACAACCTCCGCTCTTATTCAAGTACGTGGCATCCCCCGAGCTTTCTCCTCTCATTGACAGCGTTCACCAGATTACCCATATACAATTTCTGACATTACTCTTTCCCTCAAGCCTGGAGAGACGGCTCATATTCATCCTCCTTGGCCCACTAGCTATTGTTGCCGCCATTATGCAGCTCGTGCCACTCAACGACGACGATGCAGACGGCAAGCTCACGTCCCTAGCCGGCGCCGTTCAAAACGTCTGCAACGCAACCCTGTCCCTACTCTTCACCTCCTCACTCTTCATCTGGGGTTTCCTCGTCAACCGCAAGCAGGCTTGGCGCACAGACGGCGGCACAGCTGCCTTCGGCGTCGGCGCCCTGACCCTCGCGCTCATGTCGACGGGCATCACCTTCATCTACATCCCCAGCCGCGATCATTACTCGTGGATGCCCGGACTCATGTGGGCCGTCATCCTCTGGCAGAGCTTCCTGGGCTGGTGGTGGTGGGTCGGCTCGGGCATGGGCGTCGGAGAGGTCGACGAGCTACTCCGCCGCGAGGAGAAGCGGCGCAACAAACGCAAGGCCCGCCTCGCCGCGCGTCAAATGCGCAGGGAGCGTGCCCAGACGTTTTGGAAAGGCGTCACCCACGCGCTTGGCTACGACCCGCGGCGGCCAGCGGCGAAAGTAGACGTCGCCAGCGACGGCGGAGGGAAGCGCGACGGCGAGGGCGATAGATCGCCTGGTCTGCGCGCGGCGAGACGGACCTCGGGCTGCACTGGCTCGCCGGATTCGTCGACGCTGGGCAGCATGAACGCCTTCACGCGGAAGCTAAATCAGTACCCTGCCGGCCGCCAATTGTACTCGTGGTATTTGCGGCTTCGCCACGCTCACCTGACCGCATCCCGTGTGCAGGCGGAGGAAAACGTTGAGCGGATACAGCAAGTCTACGGGCGTGAGAGCGTAGAAGTCGATCGAGGCGAGGCCGACCCGGGGCTGGTGGGCTGGGGGTTGGGCAGCTATGGGATACGGCAGATGCGGGACGACGAAGACATAGCAGAGGGAATGCAAAGCATCTTGGAGGTAGAGGAAGAAGATCGGGAGAGCGACCGTAGTAGCCTGGAGCTTGGGAACGAGCGGAAGTCGGAAGACAGTGTCGAGGGCAGCAATGGCCAGACGAGACGGAGAAGAACTCAAATACGCAGGAGAGACATGGATTCCAGAGCACAAGGCACATTACCACAACACATGCCCGTAGACGAAGTACCAGCACAACCAGCTTCGATGTGGTATTGGGGGCCGCTCCGGAGATGGAGATTACGAGATTCTACAGTTTATTCCTGACACGCAAAGTCGCTTTGATTCGCTGATTGTGTATGCATGCTGTGTATCTTTATTTGTACTCATACGTGTTCTAGGATTTCGGATATTGCCTCGTCCTGTAATGCTCTGGATTTTCCAAAACCTGGTTCGTGGCGACTTTCATGAGGCCGTCTTGTCCGGCCACGATTCGAGTTGGTCAAACAGATCACCGAGTTCAGGACTGCAGGGTGAGTCAGCATCGACAATTGTCGCAGTAGGTCTTACTCCCATATTCCCGGTACTGGCAGTATGAATAGTCGCAGCATGAGAGGTAGGTGCCATAGCAGTCCCGGCCCTCGGCGAGACACCGCTGACATGCCGTCAAAGCCGCTTGGAGAGGTGGAGCAGAGGTCAACTGCGCGATCACCAAGATATAAGTAATCGAATGCTAGTGCCGTGGCTGTGAACACGAATGGTCGAGGGCGTATAGTTTATCAAGAATGAGCGAGCTCAGTTGATGGGTTACCACAGCCAATGACGGTCGACGTTGGTTTAATAGGAAAGGATACTGGGCAACAAACGGTGAGCATGCAACCCACAACCAAAGGCATTTCATAGAGCATGCCTACCGTATTACTGTAGGTTAGAATTTGTTGACAGTCAAGACCTCTCTGCTTTCACCTATTTGTAGACACAATCCGCGTCCTACCCATGGGGGCTGAACAACGTTCCCGGCTGTATCTAGGCCTCCTTTGGTTATGCCGTCTCCGAAGAAGACGTACCCAGGGATGTAACGGTCTACGAATCTGCAACGTATTAGCAAACTACGCGCGACGGAACTATCAGTCTGCTTCATACTTCTCTACTTGCTCATCGGTCATGCCCTTGCCTCCGTTGGCGGATTTCATGTTATGTTCTTGCTGGAGCCTCCAGGTGTAGATGTAGTCATACGGATGGTTCTCGACCGGCTTGATCTAGTACATGGCTCAGAAGTCAGGACAACCTTATGACAGAAAGATTTCATACCTGGATGAACGTGTCAAAGTACGACCACCAGTTGGGAAATTCGCCCAACCTCTCATTGATTTCATGAATGTCTTTCTTTCGGAAATTACGAGCACTAAAGAAGTCTGCAGAGAGACTTGGAACGGGAAGCTCAAAGCGGCGGTCGATCTCTTCTTGACTTGTCGGGTAGAATCCTACACACCATCCCTCAAACACGACAACGTCAACAGGGCCCGTAACAGACGTCCCCTTGACGCGGTCGCCCTCGCCTCCAAACAGACTCTTGTCGAAACGTGGGATATTAATCGGGTCGTCTCGGTGAGCCTGCTCGTTACTACGCTTCAGGCGAGCGATGATCTCATTCCCAAGCTTCACATCGTGTGTCCCAGGTTGCCCTCTCCCCTGCAGAAGCCTGTTCTCCGGGTAGGCTTTCGCAACAGCTACGAGCTGATCATGAGGGAGATACAGATCGTCGATGGAGAGAACAACGACCGAAAGCGAGTGAGGGCTCGCAATCAACGCGTCTCGTAAACGCGTCGTCAGAAACGTCTTCCCGCTGCCCTGAGGACCTTGCACCGCAACGAACAGAGGAGGTATTGCACTTCTTCCGGCCTGGCGTTCGCGATGGAGAGCAAGCTGCCGAAGGACATGCTCGCTCATGTGCTTGACCTGTGGCAGAGAGTCCATGGCTAAGAAGCGTAGAAGTTCGGTGAGTAAGGACTTCGTCCTGGCAATAAATAGTGAGCGAAACGGAGACGGGCTGTCACAAGGTATCCCATGCCCGCTGCGAGTGGGCCGGAGGAGAGCCGTTCCTGAGCCGTCCCTCGGATTTGCATGAGCGCCCTTATTTAGACTCAGACGGCGCGGGGATCAGTAAAGTTGATGGCAGCAGCCTCTCCGCTGATGGCGCCGGGGTGTTTAGCCGCCTGCTATTCGTGGCAGCGGAGTCGGGAGCTGCGCGTCCCAAGCTCACTCGACGACCTTCAACCCTTCCCCACTTCATATCTTGCGTGTGGTATAACGAAAATGATGTCTTCGTCCGACCCCGCAACATCCGAAACGCCTTTCCAGCCCGTATCGGCTCAGTACACGAAGTTGCAGCGTCAGTACCAGCAGCTCCTTGACAAGATCACGCCCTTCGTACTCTACCGTTGGGTGGGGTCTGCCGGCCTTCTGAGCATATTTGTGCTTAGAATTGTATTCTCACAAGGGGTGCGTGCCATGTCTATGTGTAACAGAACATCGTACTTAAAGGGACCCGTCTGTAGTGGTATATTGGTGAGCTTTGAGGACTTACTTTCTACGAACCTGGGTGCTGACTATAGTCAATACTCTTGCTCGCAGTATGCTGTAAGTCATATTCATGCTTCTAGGTTGTAGAGGACTTTCTCATAGCCACTCTAGATGCCCACGCAATCTACCTCCTCAATCTGCTTCTTGCCTTCCTCCAACCAAAATTCGACCCGTCTCTCCAAGACGACCTCCTAGCCGATGAAATTGAAGGTGGTGGCGAAGAGATGTCCCCTCTGCCTTCATCCCGAGATGACGAATTTAGACCGTTTGTTCGCCGTCTGCCAGAGTGGCAGTTCTGGTTAGCAGAACCTTTCGTTGGTTGCATATCAGTTGCTGATAGCCGCATACTGCAGGCTGTCCTCTACTCGTGCAACAGTAGTTGCGCTGTTCTGTACATTCTCGGAGGCATTCGACGTGCCCGTGTACTGGCCCATCCTTGTCATGTACTTCTTCGTCCTCTTCGTCCTGACGATGCGGAGACAAATCCAGTACGCTGCCGTATGTCTTTCATTCGCCTGTTCGCTGACTCTGTGTGTGCAGGCATATGATCAAGTACAAGTACATCCCATTCGACCTCGGGCGCAAAGCTCGATACGGCGCGAGCACCGGCTCTAGACGGGCCTTGTAGACGACTCACACGCGTTTTGTATTGTGCCATATCTGTCTGGATAGACTCCACTATATATTCCGAGACTTAATGCAGGACAGTATCAGAACACGAACGGGACTACAGCTTTGCGTTCTTTGGGGTAGTCGGGGAATTTATCGTGATACCATTTGTGCCCTCTCCATGCGCGTGAAATCATCAAGAGTACTTCGGAGTAGAAGAAAACGAATGGCGGGGTAACAGTGGCGAGAAAGGCGGGGATGGAGGTGAACACAGGCAAGGGTGAGCCAGCGAGAGCGTATCCGAGCCATTCCATCCACTCGCAAAGGTAGTTCGGATAGGAGATATACTTGTATAAGAACCCGTGCGGTATAGCGTAGTGCTCCTGCTTGTGCTTGCCGTTGTTATCGTCCTGCTCGCGGGCTTTACCTTTTGCTTTGGCGTTGCGTCTGATATTGAGTAGAATTTCGTCGTGAAGGATGTTGCCTGCGAACCCGAAGACCCACATTGCGAGGCCTGTCCAGAAGAGCGGGCGTGAGAAGGCTCCCACAAGATACGTGGCTGCGGCGGGCGAGGACAAGTACGCTCCGAGAAGACTGCCGTTGACGAGGTTGAATGCGGTCGCAAGAAGCGGGATACTCAGGTGGGACTTTGACCGAGATGGGGTGCGGAGGGGAGAGATGATGGCCCGGTTTAGGTAGTGGATTAAGTACAGGGCCGCGAGTAGAGTCTGAGGATTAGACAGTGACAAGGATGCGGGCCGTCCAAAGTTTGAAGGAGACAGAGGCGAGTGCAAGAACGCGTATGAGAAAGATATGGGCGCGACCAGCTCCATCACCATCCATGATTTGATGCCTACGCGCGCGAGCTCTGTCAGAGTCAACTCGTCTGTGAATTGATAGTCTTACCGTCGACAAGCCATATGCTGTTCTGATCCTTCAGCGTGAAGCGACCGAATGGCGCGTCAATAGCGAAGGTTAAGAGGCATACAGGGTGTGGAAGTAGGACGAACGCCTTCCTAGCGACTAACAAGGCGGCGTTGAGTATCAGGATGCGACACCGCCGAGCGCACTCACGGTCGTACACGCCTTGAACTTGTGCGGCAGAAGCTGCATAGGACATCTGGGATATTGTGCGTGGTGCGCCCGTGTACGTGGCAAGACTGCGCTTCACTTGTGGAATTGTGCGGGACGTGCACCGGAGAGAGGCAAAGCGCGAGAAAGCTCGCAAATGAGTACCAAGCGCCCATCTTTGGTCCACGTGATTAGCGCGCAACCTTTCCCCAGTATCGAATTTCGTGTCAGTGCCTCCTTGCCTCTCATCCCCTCCGTCACATTACTCGTCGCTACTCGACCTCTGGTCGCTGGAATATTTCGGGTTGTCGTCGCCTGACGCCTGCTAACGGCGACATGGCAGCCTCTATCTATTTGTCCCGGAGTAACGGCTTCGCCGAAAAGCCACATCCTGGCAACGGTCTGCCGACGTATAACGCTGCTGTCCGCGAGAAGCAGCACAGGCACCACCATAGCGTGTCATGGCTCAACCCCGTCTCGCTGCCTATCCCCGGAGTCCGCACACGACGTCTACGGCTCATGCTGCCCAATTTTTCTCGCCTCTACCACTCCAGCCAAGTGCGATTTGGCAGGAGAAGAGGACCACTTGTGCTATTCCTGGGCCTCTTCGCAGTCATCTATGTTGTCCTTGCGGTGACCAAACGGCTTACTAGCGACGACCAGTCGTGGTCATCACCTATCCCTTTCGCGGGAGAACCGTCGACATTGGTCTATAAACGCGAGGATTTGCAGCGAATATGGGAGTGGGAGATTGCTGCGGGACACTACCCAAGCTCGCGCCGGAGTACGTACTCGCTACGAGTATTGATACAACTCTATCTCATCTCGTCCCACAGTACCAGAACAGATCGGGCTCACGAACCCGCCCCGGAACCCAGCACTTTCAGCGCGTCGGACTTCAGCATTGCCTCCGCGCTTTAGAGGACCAGTGTCGACGGATACAATTGGGCTCGGGCCCAACCGTGCCTACCCAGAAATTCACCGCGAACCTCCGAATGTTGCGTACGCGCCTCGTCCGATTGCGGGGAGTGTAGCGGACATGGATGTTGTAATGGACCACTGTGATTTCCAGACAGGCAAGGTACAGTTGAAGGCCAATGCCCATCTCAGGATAATTCACTTATGTTGTTCATGACAGTACGTGCGCGACTGCTTAGAAGTACTTCGACTAGGAGCCGGACTTGAGCTCGGAGCACGGGTCAGACGAGCGAAGATGGACAACTGGAAATACATTTATGTTGAAGAAAGCGCTTCTGACAATACCACGGACACCTCCGCGTACTCGAAACCGCCTATCGTACTGAAAGGACAAGCAGGGGCAGCTAACCCTGAATTGCCGAAGAAGCGTGGCGCCGAGTGGGAGCCGAGCCTCCATTTGCCTCCTCCGCCCAAGTACCTTCCTTACAGGGACCAACCGAGTGCTTGTGACGAGGAGAACCAGCGAGTATACCACATGTTCTGGACTGGGCCGTTTACCGACAAGCCGTATCTCGCTTTGCTGTCTTTCCTCTTCACGCAGAACCTGGGACTACAATTCGAAGACGGCACCCATGATCCCAGTGTTTGCAGGCCAAAGTTCTGGCTTTGGATCAACCCCGGACCAGCAGCCTCGATACCAAATCCCACTGCCGTTCGCGACATGTATGACTCTCTGAAATCGAATCCCTGGGCGTCACCGTTCCTCCATCCTCGTTTCAAGGACGTCATCCAGTTTAAGATGTGGAACACTACCGAACAATTAGACGGAATACCTGAGCTGAAGGACGAGTGGCGAGCACTGCGTGACAACCTGTTCAATTCTGGTGGTCATGTCGAGAAGATCCCTCAGGAGGAGAAGGAGGAGACCACAATGGCGGTGGAGGTAGAAGCTCTAGATGAAAACGGTGTCGCCCAGCCGGTAGTTGCTCCCACTAAGAAGAAGGAAGACGACAAGGTCAATCGCGTTGGATCAAAGTCACCTAACGAGTACGACAGACTGTCTGTCATCTTGTCTGATATGGTCCGGTTCATCCTCTGCCACCGTTACGGAGGAATCTACCTCGACGCCGATACAATCCTTCTACGTGACTGGGAAGAGTTATGGGGCTGGCGGGGCGCATTCGCCTACCGCTGGTCGCGTTTGGAGAAGTACAACACCGCAGTGCTACGCATGAACAAGGGATCGGCGCTGGGCACGTTCTTGTTCAGAACGGCATTGAAGAACGGGCTTGATTTCCACCCTATGAGTATCTCAAAGTACACGAAGGACGCGTATTTGGAAGGCCTCCTCCTCCGTCTTCCAGACGCGTTATTCGATTCGGCCTGGCTAAACACCGAATCATACCAGCGCGACCGCCCACCACAGCCCTACTTCACTGCGTAAGCGATCATACGTAGTGTTCATGAACATACTGCTGACCACGAAATGTTAGATTCCAAGATTTCTTCGAAACGCCTGTAGTGAACAGTGCTGCACCACAAGCTCTCGGTATCGACGGGTTCTTCAAGGGAGCGTACTCTTACCATTTCCACAACTTCTGGTACGCATTCGTTCCATTTCCGTTCCAGCTTGTTGTTCACGAGCTGCTAGGTGGCGGCCATTCGACCCTTCACGCAACTTCCCTGACCTGGGCCCCCGTTTCGCAGCAGGAGAAAGTCAAGCTCGTGCATTGCTGGCTGAGAGCACGTCATCAAACCTTCCCGATCCAGAGGACGAGACGGTCGACGATGACCAGCGCGACTTGGATTGGGCGACCGTTCTCAAGAGGACGTTCGAAGCCTACATCCGCGGGGAACGGCCGAACATGTACGGAGAGTGGATCAAGTGGTAATACTATCGCTCTCCCTGCGACTGGCACCTTCCCGTTGGACCCTGTATATAATGCTCCCGTTACTAGAGGTGGCCACCTCCCCATAATGTCCTTCGCTTCTCCCCTCCCTTACATTGTCTTCGTCGGCTCCGCATAGGGAAAGTTCGTTGGATTACTACAGCGTACGCATGCTTCGGAACATGCATGGTGCTCGTTATACCATATCATAGGTCTCGGATACAGACTGTGAACCTCTACTGTATATCACGCAAAATAGTGGGTCTTTACCGATGTACTTAGGGTGTCTATCATTTCGCTTTTTCTGTCCCTTGCTCGAGATCTTAGACGTAGTCCCTGTGTGCTTAACAAACCAAGTCCTGGCGTCTGTTTCATCTTGGTCTACACCGCGACCAATGTACGCCTCGGATTATACCCTACACCTCTGAAACCTTGGAAATCGGGCAGGAATGAATTCGTACCCACCAGAACTGCTCGCGCAGCTTGCGCCGGTGATGTTTGTGGCTGGTCTGGGATCCCCGCAACCACCGCAGACGCCACAGTCTCCCGCACCAAAGGCTCAGGACCCCTTCACCGTGTTGTCGCTACGGCTCAAGGATGCATTGCAAACTCAGCGACGAGCTGCATTCTGGCAGCCGGATAAGTCCAAGACCTTCCAGGTTGTATTCGTTGAGCCGGTGAGTCTATTCATGTCGCGTCCATGACCGTTGTAGCCCTCGGGATGTTACCTGAGACAGTGCTTGAGACTCAGAGGTACTGACTGTGATATTGTAATGTTAGGATGCACGTTTTCCTCCACGCAAAATGCAACCAGCTGAAGACCAGCAATTCTTACCTACACATTCGCCGCTATCACCATTGACACCATCATCCCCCCTTTACCCTGACGGTCTCATTGCACCAATATGGATCCGCAAACATACATCTCTCGTACCCTCTGTGTTTGTACTTTTCAAGCGCATATTTGAATATCAACGGCCGACGGGGGGTACACCACTTGATATACCAGACCCTGATCTTGACCGCGAACGCGAGGCAGAAGAGAAGCAAAGGGACAACGAGCTCTCGCAAGAGATTGCTCACAGAAAGAAGACAACTAATGAGAGGTCTATCAAACTGACCGTGGTACTCATGGCCAGCAGACGAATGTTAGGTATATACCACGCTGTATTCTTTGGTACATAATGTGATAATACCTTTCAGACGACCCTGCCCTCGATAACAGGCTCACATACATCCGCAGGCATAGCGGTCTAGATCCTAGAGCTGCGTTGTTCGTCCTCAGCCCGGTCGCGCCCGCAGAGATAGGCGACTTTGTGCGCAGGTGAGAGCAGCTTTCGATACATTAAACAGCAGGCTTATTCTTAACTAGTCTCCAGGAGGCTCTATGGGAGCCCGCGCTGGAGTACTACACCAATCATTCGAAGAGGGTTCGACGGAAGCGCAATCGGCATACCCAAAGCAGCTCTGCGTATACCACATCCGTTTCTCCTTCCGGTGGCATTCTGGCCCGTCCGCTAAGACCCGAAGGTTGGACTGTTAGGTATGAGTACAAGATGGCATGCTTCGCAGAGTTCCGTGGGGAGGATGAAGTTGCTCTCAAGTACGTCGTCGGTCAGCTTTCAGAAGTAGGAACGCTGACAGGGCTGGCTAGACACTATCAAGATGCATATTCTGCATTACAAATAATGTTCGGGTCGACCGCTATCCTACCTCCGCGTACAAAGCGTTGGGCGGAGGCGAAGGTGCTGGCGGACTGTATCAGCTTAAAGGTAAGTTGCGTATAATCTGCCTACTGCCCCGATACTGAATATTCTCTAGATCTGTAAGATGTATCTGTACAACAATGAGCATTCCCTTGCTCTAGCGCATCATGCCATGCACATGCGTAGATTTGCAGACCTTTCTCGAGGGTGGGGCATCGGGGAAGAAACGTTCGAATTTTGGAGCTGGCTAGCACGACAGTGCGTGTTACAACAACGGTTTGACAAATCACCTTACTAACCATTGTATCAGACACCGTGTCTTTGCGGAGCTACTCGAACATGGAACTCGGTCAACACTAAAGATCCCCACGTACCTTCCTGCATCGACCTCGGCCGCTTCGACCGTAGTTTCTCAGCCATTAGACTCACAGCGTAGTGCGGTGGAGATGGAGTCCATGCGCTCGCTGGGGTTGAACCCTACGCAAGCCATGATGCACCCAGGGTTTTACTACTACATGGCAGCCCGTGGTACGGAGAACAGGAGATCGCGATTTTTACGAGCCTTAGAAAATGACGTGAGTCTGAGTTTCGTTATTACCCCTCTTCAACACTCACTTCAGTCTCAGTCTCCGGATAATCCAACGACGTCCTCACCTGGATTCGCAAACGAGAACAAGGTGGATCATCTGGCCATTATCCTTGAGGTTAAGAACACTCCTCCTGGCCATTTCGTTGTTGCCTAATTTTTCTTTACTCTAGCTTTACACTAGGTCATACGAACTATTCAAGAAGTACAGCGCGTCAAATGCCTCCCAGAACCAAGGACGGCAGACCCTATGGATAGCTTATCGAATCGCTCAAACCTACTACGAATCGGGAAAGTTTGACATGGCTGTGAGGTAAATACGACAGTCTCGCGGGCCCCAAAAATATGGACTAAATCTCTTGAAGGTTCTTCGAGCGCATAGCAAAGACCTACCGGCGGGAGAAATGGGATGTGATGTTGGTACCACTATTATCGACATGGTACCGCTGTGCCCAACAACTTGGAGATATGGAGCTCAGTGTGCAACTCCTGCTTGAGATGCTTACACATGGTAGGTATTACCATTACTGATAAGCGATGCTACTCACTGCGCTGGCAGGTGCAAGCACTACGGACGACGAACCGGACGCCATCCAAGAAGACCTACTCGCTGTCTTGAAGGTATGTGTTTTATTCTCATAAATCACCCTCCTTTCCTCTAATCACCACACAGAGCACGGTACCGGCTGACCTCGATCATCCGCTAGTTGTGGACCTTCTGGATACGGAACCATTGTGTGCGTCTTCCTCCACTCTATGGTGTGGCCGATCTATTTATCCACTCCGATCTCTAAGTGGACTCTTCCATCGTATTTTGGTCTTCCGAGGTCAAAGTGGGGGATCATGCAGTGTATCAACTGACCCTTTCAGCGCCATCGCATCTATACATGTCCTCCCTTCCATTCGTCTCTCTCTCCATCCACTTCGACGACGATGTGCCCCGGATCACGATTGTACACAAGGCACCAGAAGACGGTAGCGAGGCACCTTTAGTCCAGCGTGTAGACCTTGGGCAGGTGGATCTTTCGGTAGACTCCGCACACGATGCCGCGCGCGAAGTTGAAGCAGTCTTACGATGGAAACCAGGAAGCGCTATTGTATTTACAGGATCCTTGGTTTCCCCTGTACCTGCTACATTGACAGTAAGTCTTTCCGACCTCCACGGGCCAAGAATTGATCACTTCATGTGGTGTAGATCTCGAGACTGGTACTAACGCTCAAGGAAAGTAGCTGGTGGATAGAGCTTCCGCTTCAGCCAAGCAGTATCCGCAATGGCTCCCCATCTCCTCCCCGATGGTTGAGCTCTCTGGATCCCGTTCGCTTCATACCCATCCGCCGCGATGTTGAACACCCTGTTTCCAGCATCAAGTAAGTTATGGTACTTCGCGTAGAGTTGTGCTAACATGTATGCGTAGTGTACGTCTACGCCCGCACTTAGTGAACGTTTCACTATCCCACGAGACGCCTCCCTATCTGGGAGAGGAATACCCTATATCCGTAGAGGTCACAAACCTGGACGAGCGTGAGCTCGAGATTGTAGCCGACGTGATGTTGCATCCTTCGGAAGTCGAGTTCGCTTGTGAGTGCATTGCGCTGACACGTCCTGACTCGTTATTGAAGTGTGTCCATAGCCAGCAGCATCAGTCATGACAGAGAAACCTGGGCGAATCTACTCAAAGGTATCTCCTTCGGCACACTAGGTCCCGGCGTCAGCACTGTAAAGACGGTCTATCTGCAAAGCACGGGTGCAGCTTCGGACGTCGTCGTCGATATCTCTGCTCGGTCTCGAACCACGGAGCCAGCCCATACTCCAGTCAGCCCTTTGTCACCCAAGAGCCCATCCCTGTTCTCGGGCGACACGACAGAGACGCCGCGCACTCTAGTCGTGCACACCGTCGACCCCATCACCGTCAAGCACGACATTGTGTATCGTCGGTCCACACGGCCACAGCCTGGCACTGCGGACTTGGCGACGTACGATGACGATTTTGAGATGGATGCGAATCAAACGGACGCGACCATAACGATGGTATGGACCTGTGTGGGGCCTCACGGAATCAAGGTGGAAAGCGTGAAACTCGTTCGAGAGGTTAGCTCCATTTTTGCATTGAGTCGGAGCTGGTTCTGGCGACGCTGACGTAGTTTGTTACAGGATGGCTTCGACGTCAAGATCGTGAGCTCTGTGCTTGACACAGACTCCGAAGACTTGTTAGCGGAGTGGCTTCCGGGTGACGAGTTTGGCGATTGCTGTCGAGCCAGCGTGAGCGCACGGGGCGAAACCCTTAGCGACCCAGTGCCCGCCCTTGGCGCATACGAGATGACATGGAGAAAGTGAGAGATTTCATCTTACGCCACTTGCCGTCTTTTGACAGCGCCATAGACTGTTATCGAACGGCGAGCTGGGGTCGCTTGTGTCAAGTCGATTCCCGCTTCCTAGTTTGCGGCCTCCACAAGATGGCCTGGTCGCCCTGCTTGACGTACCGACACAAGCGCAGCTACATACTCCGACCCAGATGAAGCTCACAGTGCGCAATCTCCGGTCAGCGGGTGCCGCTAACGTGGTGGTCCAAGTCGAGTTTGACCCTGCAGACGGCTTCGTCTTGGCTGGTCTGCGGGGTGGCAGGCTGCCTATCCTCTTGCCTGGAGGAGAGGAAGTGTTGACATGGAACCTCGTACCAACCGAGTGCGGATATGTGAAGGTGCCGACGATCAAGGTTAATGACCGCAGGCTTACTGCCGGGGCAGATACAAGTGAAGGCGAAGGTGAGGTAGTACCGGTAGTCGATATACGACGGGATGGCAGGTCGAAAGATGGTCAGGATCGAATGAACACTGCGACCAAAGACGGTGCCGGTCCAGATATTGTAGTCCTTGTATTGCCCTGACGAGCATCATTATTCTTTCCTCTATCTACAACACAAGAAAACAGTAGTATTCTATCCGGTAACTGTCCGGATGCACCCACCGCGGCACGGATACAAATGAGACTGACGCGGAAGTACAGCACGCAAACGACACAAGGGCGACGGAGGGCGTGCGAACAACTAACGTCATCGACATCGTTGACCCCATGCTTACTCATGGTGGACCCCAGACAAGGTATAAGTACAGCAATGCGCCTTCTGACTGGGAACATGTTCACAGTTCAACTGAACTTTGTCAACGTACCTGTCGCTTATTCCAAATGGCCATCCCAGACGAACAGATCTTTCCTCACGCCACCGGGGCTGCCGCCGAAACAGTGCAGAAACATCAGCAACCGCAAGATGTGATATTCTATGCCGGCTGGGTATGCTAGACGAGCACTAAGACAACCAGCGCTGTGACTAAAGATTATAGCGACACATGTAGTTCTGTCCATTTGTTCAGCGGACATGGATAGTCCTAGAAGAAAGAGGTATTCCGTACCAATATAAAGAAGTCAACCCCTACAAAAAGGAGAAGCATTTTCTGGGTAAGCGTGCTACTACTACCCCACTGCTGCTTCAGTTGATTGGATTTGTGTAGATATCAACCCCAAGGGGCTTGTCCCCGCCATCGAATACAAGGGCAACGCCCTATACGAGTCGATGATCCTCTGCGAATTCCTCGAAGACGCCTTCCCCGAGGCCATACCTCGCCTCTACCCATCTGACGCTTTCGAGCGCGCATATGCTCGCATCTGGATTGACTATATCGCAAAGTCGATTGTCCCCGCGTTCTTCAGGCTGCTGCAAGGCCAGACGGAAGAGAAGCGGAAGACCGCCCTCGACGACTTCGTCAAGGCACTCGGAGCATTTGCGGACAAAGTCAAAGGGCCGTACTTCCTCGGGGACCAGTTCAGCTTGGTGGACGCGTGCATCGCTCCGTGGGTCGTTAGAGAGTACATCGTTGTGGAGCACCGAGGACACTCACGCGACCTCGCCGGAGTAAATTGGAAGGTTTATGCAGATTTATTGGAGAAAAGACCTAGCGTGCTGAAGACTGGAAGTGTGAGTTCTCTCACGCACTCCTATCGTGGCGAAATTATGTGGTTGACAACGTGTGCTAGGACAAGGAGCATTATACCGAGATTTATGGTCGCTACCTTCGCGATGAGGCTCAGAGCGAGGCTGCCAAAGCTACGAGATCTGGTGGTGTTATTCCTTAAGCTTGCATGCTAGCAGAAAGAAAATAAAGTGAACAGTCATCGTACCCGTCGCGTCACCTCGCTGACTGAAATGAAACATTTTTCCCTGCAGCGTGTGAACGCTAGTGTCCTGCTGCGCAAAGGAAGTAACGATTGCATAGACAGCACTTGGACAGAGCTTTTGCTCGTTATGTACTTCTCAGGAGTACCAATTGGCTTGGTCATGCGTCTCGCACAGACCTATGCTGCCGGTATATCAGTGATTGTGACAACGTCTGGCATGCCCACACCTTTTGCTACGGCTAGCACCAACGCGGCAAGGAACAGGCCATCATGGCAATCGGTGAACTAGGCACCTACCCTCATGCAACTGGGGCTGCAGCGGCAGTAGTATCAAAGCACGAGGAAGCTCAAGATCTGGTCTTCTGGTCGGGATGGGTGCGTATTTGCATGACTATCTTTTGGCTGTTTCCCATGTTGTGACAGTTCTGCCCATACGTGCAAAGAGCGTGGATCGTGCTGGAGGAGAGAGGCATTCCGTATCAATACAAGGAAGTCAATCCATATAAGAAAGAGCAGCACTTTCTCGGTGCGTCCGTGCCCGCCGCGTCACAGCTGGCGCACCGCTGAGCATTCACGGTAGACATCAACCCGAAGGGCCTCGTGCCCGCTGTGGAATACAAAGGCAGAGCCCTCTACGAATCCCTCGTCATCTGCGAGTTCCTCGAGGAGGCGTACCCTGAGCACAAGCCCAGCCTGCTGCCGTCCGACCCCGTCGAACGCGCGTACGCGCGAATCTGGATCGACTTTATCGCAAAGTCGGTCATCCCTGCGTTCATGCGCCTCATGATGACGCAGGAGCCCGACAAACAGCAGGAAGCTTTGGGGGAGTTCGTCAAGGCCCTCGCGACGCTCGCGGAGAAGATCCAGGGACCGTTCTTCCTCGGCGAGCAGTTCAGCTTGGTCGACGTTGCGGTCGCGCCATGGATCATGCGCGACTACGTGATCGCCGAGAATCGTGGATTTCACCGTGAGGCCGTTGGTCCCAAGTGGAAGCAATACGCGGAGACGATTGAGGCGAGGGACAGTGTTAAGAGCGTTATGAGTGTAATGGTCCTATCATCGACGCATATTTGGGACTGACGAAATCAACAGGAGAGGGAGAAATATGCAGACATCTATGCCCGCTATCTGAAGAACGAAGCTAACAGCGTGGCCGGGATTGCCTTCCGAGCCGGACGGCCACTCCAGTGAGGAAGCCTACGAAAGAGAGTCACTTCACACGGGGGCATGTAATACGTACCACACTTTTCTGCAATTGTAGCCCACGGAAGGGGGATGAGTTGGTCAAATATTCGCATTATCATCAATCCCTCCAGCTTGCACGGGCTTGAATGATGTTACGACTCTATGATATATCGTGTCCTTCCAAACTCGTCATATCATCACTGTCCCGAACCTCAGTGCATAAGGCCCGCCATGAAAGCGCGCGCAGCCACCGTCGACAGGCTGACAATATGGCCCTTGTGCGGCGGCCGGTTGTAGCAGTCAGCAGGCAAGGGTGTGCCTGCGAAGGCGGGGGTGCAGTGCAAGTCGAGGATGCGCTTCCACATAACGCTGTCCCTGATGCGCGAAGTTAATGGTGCGCGTCAGATGATTACAAAACGGCGCGACATACAGGTTGAGACCATCACGACGGTTGGGCAGCTGGTTGGACACGCCGGGGATGTTCATCGCAATTGGAGCATTGCCCAAGCTTGGCGGCTTGATGATCGTGCCAATACGGGGACGAGATCCAAAGGGCAGGTTCAGCGTACTGTGGAGCACACGTAAGTCTCAGGCGGAAAGGAAAAAAACAATCATATGCATACGAAATGGGTGTGGCGAAAGCCGGCAGCACGGTGGCCGCGAGAGCGAGGGCAAGCGCGAAGAACGTAAGGAACGAGAACTGCATGTTGATGATGACAAGAGGTCGTGAAAAGGTGACGAGTACAGAGAACGAAGTCGTAACAAATTAAAAGGCAAGGTAAGAAAGAAAACAAAAGTCGGGCTGTAATGCAGACTGCAGTTAGCAACATGCGATTATCAGGAAAACGAGGAGATGCGCACTATCCGGTACCGCGACTTAGAACGAAGAAAAGCGAATAGACCAGCTAAGGAACAAGACAGCTTCACCAGCCCTTTATATACCCTTCAGTATGGACGCTGTGCGCTGATGCTCTGTTTATTGCGGTGCATAGGTTTGTCGCGCAGGGACTGAAACATATCAACGCATCAGTATGACAACGCATTCTGCGCTGCCAAATGCTTGGCGATGTAAGGATCCGTGCAGCGAGGACACGCACAGGCATCGGCGTATGTCATATACATACGAAAAAACAGGTGTTCTAGTGGGCGTGAACTCCTCGTGCTTGCATCAGGCATGCGTAGAAACCCTGATACCGCAAAGCTTTGATATCGAGCCTTGCGTCAAGCACAGCCAAGATGGCGGGCACGGGTTTGGAGAGAGGCAACTTGGTCCCCTCTGCAGTGTCTGCACCTGTAATATGAGCTATGGATTCCGCTGCAGGCCCACGGTTAGTGGAAGTGGCCAAGGAACGTAGGTTTGGGGTCTCACGTACTAGTGCCACCAAGCCGCAGCGACCCCGAGTACCGCAGCTCCCCGGACATGGCACCGCCAGGCAGCCCGGACACCCACACTCGTGCTCTCCCCACGGCATGGACGTCCCTCGACGCCACATATAACATGCAAGAAGCTCTTGATGCGCTTGAGTCGTACAAGAAGAAGGATCCGGCAAAGGGTGCGCGTCTTGGTCTGGAGTTCGTGCGAAACATCTCTGACCTCTCGGTGTCGGTCAGTCGTAGTGCGGTTCAAAGCCGTGGGGAATGCCCCTATCATGAGGCAGAACTTGTACAAGATCACCGCTTCGAACAGGTTCCAGGCGGTCATACAGTTCCTGCGAAAGGAGCTGGGCTGGAAGGCTGGTGATCCACTGGTGCGCTTCACAGTCGTATCGGGTCCGCAAGCAAGCTGAACACAGACATCAGTTTACATACATCAACCTTGCCTTTGCACCAGCACCAGACGACACGGTCGCAAATCTTTACAAGGTGCGTCGCGCATAGATCGCTCGTCGACGTGCCTCTGAACTGCTTTCAGTCATTCGCAACGGAAGGCCACCTTATAGTAAACTACAGGTCCGTCCTCGGTCAATTCCAGCACTGTATTTACTCATATCATCCTCCAGCACAACTGCAGCATGGGGTTAAATCCTACTTGTACTTCATATATAGCCTACGTCGTAGGCATGCGTGTCGCATGCCCACCATGGCTGCGCCAAACGGTCGAGCGCATGATGGTGGGCAGAATGCACTCTTCTGTCACTGGGATCTGCAAGAATGAGATAAATTACACATGGATTTTCTAATTTACACATAGCACAGCAGTGGCACTGCTTTAATCGAAGCGAAGCGGAGCAAGAGTACAGAAAATCTACATCCAGAAGCAGTACACGAAAATAGCTATACAAGGCATCAGGCCTACATTCAATCTTACATCTGGTCAATGTTCACGAGAGTGTGTGGCGCACTAAGGGCCGGAGTTAGGGTGTGGTACACGGCTCATCTGGTGGAGCCATAGGTGACGATGCCGCTCTTCCGCGGAGATGGCTTGAGCGGAATTTGCTCTTCCTCGTAGACGTAGTTGACGTCGTCGCCGTTGACGACAGTTTCATCGTCCATATCGTCGAGCAGAACGTCCTCGTGTGCCCAGCGAACGAGGACGCTTTCGCCAACGCGGAAGCGGAGGAGCGAAGGATGGTTCTTAAGGTACTGCTGTATCTGGCGGCGGAGCCACCTCGGCGGTGAGTAGATGAGATAGGCAACAACAGCGATAGCGAATCTGAAAGATGTCCTCAGTTTGTGTGTTTTGGAACACGAGGCTCGAGATACGTACGCAGAAGATATCATGGCGGCCCAGTAGCCCAAACTGGGTCGTTTGCTGAGTATCGGCGGAGCAAGGTCCTCAGGGTTTTCTTCTTTGGGAGAGTCGGGTTGCCCCTCTCTTGAAACTGCGCACGCGTGTGGTGTCTTCCATGCAAATAGGTGGCCCCCATCGTGGGTGTGGACATGGACGAACTTTGACTAAGCGGGAGATAAGTTTCGAACAAGTTAGCGCGGACTCAGTGAGAAGCAGATACTGTGGGACGCGCACGTTGTCGTAGTCGCGGTCGCAGACGAAGTAGATCACTGCATGTTGCTCTGTGTCTACATAATACCCGCCGTGCAGACGGATGGACAGCACGTCTGCAAAAAATTGAGACGCGTGCTCGCGTAGGGTATAAAATCGCACATACCTCCGTCGGCATTGACAAACGAGCCTGGAACCATACGGGCTGCAGTGCGCAGACCTGGCGTGTACTCTCCTCTCTGAAACAGAGGATCGTTCTCGCCTGGTGATAGCGAGCCCGCAATAGGAACGGTGTTGAGCAGCCGTCCTTCCCTCCATGTCTTGTCTTGTGGACGGTTCCACGCTGCAGGGTATATGTTCACACCTAGCTCTCATAAAAATAGAATATCACGTACTGGTTAAGCAGATCCATGTTCCCTCTGGACACTGGACATTGTTCGATCATACACCAGGGACATGAGGCATTTGCGCCTTACCTGCATGCTCGCAGGCCTACTCTCGTTCCGGGGAATTGGTCCGTCGATCGAGAACTTGTACCAGCTCGAAGTCACAGTTGGCGGGGTCTCCCTCGTCCACTGTGTAGCCCACACCTTTTGCTCCTGCGTGCCGAACAGAGGGCAGAGGTCGAACGTGATGCCATCGACCATGAAGCGGCACTGCTGCACGAGCGAGTCCAGCTGCACCGTGTCGCCGCCAAGAGCGATTGCCGCAAAAAGAGAGACAAGACACAGTGTCAAAGGAATGAGTGACATGACTGTCGGTTGCAAAAAGTGGGCATGAGAGATATCAGTATACACTCCAGCCCTGCGCACTCCGCTTCGAGTAGAGAAGGCCAATCGGGGCCGTGACGGGCCGTCGACAGACACCGTACTTAATGACCTCATCATTAACCTTCGCCGGCCTAAGTAAGTAAAGTGTGACCTTCGGCTCCGATCAAGCTCCGATATAATGAAGCACCAAGCATCGACGCCGGACCTGCGCCGGACCACTTCCACTTGCTCCGAGCGCCACAATGTTATGCATATCGCCCAGTTGTTAGGTGTAAGTCTCGCAGTCAAATATCGTCAATCAGCGTAGTGCAATATTACTGGCCATGGAGTGGCAAGGAACGAGGTGTGAGTCTTGGTGCAACGAAATTTGGCTATTTACATGTACATGCTGCAATATAATACAATAACTCGAGATGGCCGATGAGCTGAGGGAGTTTTCTACTTAAACTACGGACATTACATACCAATACATACTATAGTTGAGATAACTACAAGCGCTACGAGACGTGATATACAATAAAGCAGATACGCTGCCTTGAAATCCTGATGCGACAGGCCAAACTGTTGCCATACCAAAGGGCGATGGTAGAAAGAGATCCGGACTACGACGTGTACAGACAGACAGGAGTCCATGTAGGGGGTTATGGGGGTATATGAATGCTGATTCGATTCAAAGTTCCAACAAGTCCATCGCGAAGCGGTCGAGCATGATGATCTCGAACTTCTTGTTGCTGCCAAACTCCTTCTTCCAGGTCCTGCTCAAGCCGCCCTCCCAAGCATAGAGCTCTACGCGCCAGCCCTTCTTGAGCGCAAGGCGTACGCAGCCGAGGAAGCCCTCTTCGTTGAACTGCCCGACGTTGCCGTCACCGGTAGCAAGGATGATGGTGGCGTTAGTGGGGACGTCGTCCGTGCGAGCGAGTGCCTGGTGCAGCTTGAGTTGGAGCAGCTCATCCACACCTTGCTCCCGATACCGTTTACGGGAAGGGATGTTGTTGGAGTTTGTCTCTGATTCGGCAGATGTGTTCCCGCCAATCGACGACGTCTTTCGGGTGTGACCCTTGGCTTTGCCAGCAGCGCGGCTCGCGTCCTTCACTGGAGAGGAAGATGTATGGGGAGAAGAATATCGTGGGCGGGCGTTGTCGCCGCCGCTGCCTGAACTCGAATTGTTGTGTTGTTGTCTGTCAGCGCCATCACCTCCGTCTGGGACTCGTTGGAGGACGTGAACTTCGTAGCCGAGCTGCTCGGCAGAGTCGACTGGCTGATAAAGAGGCGAAGAGGTCGCCAGGACCCTTCGCGTGACCGGTCGTCCTCGTTCGAGGATGAGCGCAAGCGCTGCGTGCGACATGTGCTTCGGCGTTCGGTTTATTCGATGCATGTGTCGTTTAAGATATACGAGGAATCCGATGAGAATATTTGAACTGTGTGGCATTCGTTCAGCGAACACAATTCTAATGAGAGCACAAACACATACTGATCAATGAAAACATGAATCGGCGTGTCCTTCGCAAGAGGTACAGGACCTCTAGGGTCCACAAAATCGGAGTCGTCAGGTTGATCGTCAGATAGAACCGCAGAAAGATATCGAGCGTCCTTGGGATAGAGCATGCGTAGCTTGTGTGCGAGGTTCCGTAATTGGAGAACCCGAGGGTCAATAGGAAGAGTGGTTTGCAAGCGAAGCGAAGGTGTGGACCGACTGTGATGCATCGTAAGACGGGTTTCAGGCCCAGCCGTACTGGTGGAAAGGTTCGAGCGTTCTCGCCGATGGCCGTTTGGCTGAGGAGAGGCTGGAGTAGTTTCATAGTAGTTGGCGGGAGTAGAGTCAGATGTGGATCCTTCTTCCTCCCCCTCTTCATCTTCTTCATCATGTTCTGCGGGCTCCTCGGTCATGGAATCCAGGTTGCCCGGCTGACGGAGTTGGTTGTTGACGGACTGCGAGGGATCAGCTCGTCGCTTGCGGCGTCTGCGACGGGTGGGAACGACATGTCGCTGCATACCGTCCGATGTCGTCGAGGAGCTGTTCCCAGCAGCCCGACTAGCGCTAGCGTTGGCCTCTCGCAAACGGGCCAAACGAGCTCGCTCCCCGGCGAAGAAGTCAACCACGCCGGCCAAGCTAAGTGATGGCTGCTCTGCGTCATCCTCAGGACTTGATTGCTCTTGACTGTCTGAGTCGGTCTGCTCCAAGTAGTTTGCGATGGGACCTTGTGCCCACACTGTGGAACCAGCAGGGATCTCGGAGTCATAGTCGGATAGTAAGAAGGTGGACGTAGGTGTGCGAGCGGACTCGCCGCTATCCGAGAGATGCCGTCCGTTGCCATTCCCTCGAGGATGTTGGTACGTATGGTTTAACTCGCGAAAGACAGTGGCAAAGGCTCCGAGGTCAGGAGCATCTGCAGGACATTGCGTCAATAGAGGTGTACAACGTGGGGCGAGGTAACTGACCATCTGAAGTGGCGCCACTGGTGCTTGTAGCAGAATATGACGAGAAAGGACTGAACGGTGCAGGAGAGAGAGTCGTGTCGGACATTGCGCGAGACATATTATCGAGATTAAGGAAGAGAAAGAGAAAAGAGATGCATGCACAGTCGTGGTAAGAGTCAAGTCAGATGTGAGGCGCTACCCGAGGGCGGTACCTATCCTTGCGCCTTGCTTGTGGCGGACACCTCCCCTGACTCGAGCCTCGTTCGGCCGTCCCTCCATGCAAATCATTACAAGGACAATGCCAGGTTAATACTGCCTCTCAGCTGTGACTCTACGCTATGGCTTCATGCTTGCGATCCTGTCATTCCATAAAAGGTAACAGATGCCACATAAAGCAGTCAGCCAACGACATTGGCATTGTACTTGCAGAGCTCAGGTCGAAAGTAGCGGGTCTCGTAATCTATGTACTTGCAACCGAGAGCGTACTTCTGTGGTATCTGATATTAATTGCACGGGAAGGTGCACATCTACGTGATGCATGAGGCTTGCAACGCGCATCCAAGGCAGCTAGCTTCAGTCTTTGCTACCACGACCACACATCTCCGTTCCCACCAACAGCTTTTAGTCTGAATCTGATTAACGTCTATTCGTTCTATAAACCCTCTACACCCGTGTCGGCGAACCACAAGAGAGGAGGATGGCTTTGACAATAGTCCCGGTGCAATAAGCTCAAGCAACACATCTTTATCGCTGCAGCCAGCTTCTGGTATGGGTGCTCGACTCTTCGCGTTCTGTACCCTCGGATAATGTAATGAGATCGAGTCACTACTATTGGGCGCGGGTGGATAATCGTGGTAATCACTACCAAATCTAAGTTCTCCCCGCCATTTCATCGGGCTCTTGCTCAAAATCGAATGCTGCTTGCTGCACGCCGAGTCAGTTCAAGCTCCTTCCTCAGCCGTACCTCCACCGCTTTTCTCTCCTGCCAACACCGCTGCAACAGCACTCGTCACCGGCGTCCAGCAGAGATGGCGACCACTGTCACCAAAACCGCTCATCCGTTTGACAAGACTAGGCTCGAGGCGTTGTTGACTCGAAGATTCTTCTACGCGCCCGCTTTTGACATTTACCAAGGTATGTTATCACTGCAACGGTTACGAAGGCTGTGATAAATCAACCTACCTTTTGGCCCCTCTGGGTCCAGTGTTGGCGAAGCTAATCGGATTGGGTTATCCTAGGTGTCGCTGGCCTGTATGACTATGGTCCTCCGGGCTCGTCTCTGCAGGCCAACATCATCTCCGAATGGCGCAAACACTTCATCGTCGAGGAGGGCATGCTCGAGATTGACACCACAATACTTACGCCTGCGCCGGTCTTCGAAACCTCTGGCCATGTCGCCCGTTTCGCCGACTGGATGGTGAAGGACGCAAAGACTGGTGATGTCCTCCGCGCGGACCACCTCGTTAAAAACGTTTTCGAGGCAAGACTGGCGGGCGACAAGGAGGCTAGAGGCTTGGCTGCTCAGCCCAAGGAGGACGACAAGGACAAGAAGCAAAAGAAGAGAAAGGACAAGGCTCTCAAGACAGCTGCCGTGCAGTTGTCGGACGAAGTCGTGGCAGAGTACGAGCGCATACTGGCTCAGGTGAGCATGCAAATTTGACACCATTGAGATAATGGCTCACACGAGCATGCATCACTTCCCTGGGTAGCTCGACAACTATTCTGGCCCAGAACTTGGTCAGCTGTGTCGCGATTACAAGATCATGAATCCAGACACGGGCAACGAGGTGTCCGAGCCCCAGCAATTCAACCTCATGTTCACGACGAGCATCGGCCCCACCGGCCAACACCCAGGGTGAGCAGTTGGACGTGCTCTTTCCGCGGCGTTCACATGAAACTGACTGCATGCTGTTCGCAGCTACCTCCGACCGGAGACCGCGCAGGGCCACTTTGTCAACTTCCAACGTCTGCTCGAATTCAACAACGGACGCGTGCCCTTCGCGTCTGCCCAGATTGGCCGCTCGTTCCGCAACGAGATCTCGCCTCGCGCGGGCCTGCTGCGCGTGCGCGAGTTCACCATGGCCGAGATCGAGCACTTTGTCGACCCCGACGACAAGCGGCACGAGCGTTTCGCCGACGTGCGCGACGTCGAGCTGAGCCTGCTCGACCGCGACACGCAGTCCGCGGGCTCGACGGCGCCGCGGCGCATGACTGTCGGCGCCGCTGTCGACGCCGGCGTCATCGCGAACGAGACCCTCGGCTACTTTGTCGCGCGCATCTACCAGTTCCTCACCAAGGTCGGCATCAACCCCAGCCGCCTCCGCTTCCGCCAGCACATGGCAAACGAGATGGCGCACTACGCGACGGACTGTTGGGACGCCGAGATCGAGAACTCGACAGGCTGGACGGAGTGTGTCGGCTGCGCCGATCGTGCCGCGTACGACCTGACCGTGCACTCGAAGCGCACGGGTGTTCCGCTCGTCGTTCGCGAGGCGCTCAAGGACCCCATCATCACCGAGAAAGAGGTCGCAGAGTTCAACAAGAAGGTCCTAGGCAAGACCTTTGGCAGGGACGCGGGCGTCATCCAGGAAGTCGTGAACAGCTTGCCCGAGGAAGGCCTCATAAAACTCAAAGGCGAGCTTGCACAAGGGTCAGTCCTAGGTCTCGCCTCTGGCGCGATCACCAGGTCTCATGCTAACCGCTTTGTGGGGGACGCGTAGCTCGGCTACCATTGTCTCGCCGGACGGCAGGGAGTTCAAGCTTGCCCCTGAGATCCTGACCATTGAGCGACAGACTCTTAAACAGTCTAGTGAGTCCCCCGGGGAAGCACGTCTGCAGGCGGATACGTCATCTGACCCTGCCTTCCCCAGTCCGCGAGTTTACACCAAACGTCATCGAGCCATCGTTTGGTCTGGGCCGCATCCTGTACACACTGCTGGAACACAGCTTCTGGAGCCGAGAACAGGACGTCGACCGTGGTGTGAGTGCCATTCGTGGATCGTTTGTGACCAAGCGTTGATGTACACGCGTGTGTGCCACGCCCGTCGATCCAGGTACTTTCCCTCCCCACACTCGTAGCCCCGACCAAAGTCCTCATCGTGCCGCTGAGCGTGCGGAAGTTCGACGACCTCGTCCGGGAAGTCTGTACGTCTATCATTTCCCGCTGTCTCCCCATACCCCACACTGTTTCGAACCCGGCATCGGCTCATCTTGCGATCTGTCTCGCACAGCCAACAAATTCCGCAAGGGCGGCGTTTTCTCGCGCGTGGACGACTCGAATCAGTCCATCGGCAAGCGATACGCGCGGAACGACGAGCTAGGCACGCCGTTCGGCGTGACTCTAGACTTTGCCTGTGAGTGTCGTCTGGTCAGCTGTTCGTTCGGGGGCGACACCTTGTCTGACAGCGTCGCTCGCGCAGCGATCCAAAACCGTACGATGACGCTTCGGTGAGTGGCTCGCCCTTGGCGGAAGCACCCTTTTCTAGTCCCCATTCACTCCGCGCTCGTCCCCACACTTCCCCGGGTTCCTGCTCGCCACCTTGACTACCGCCGGCTCCGGGTGCTCACAGGGACCTCCTGCGTCCACAGCGTGGCTACCCGCGCGCGCGCCGTGTCGTGTGCAGGTTCGCTGACGACCACTCCTTGCCTTGCAGGGAGCGCGACACGACCGAGCAGCTGATCGGCAGCATCGACGAGGTTGTCGCGGTCGTGACGGATCTCGTGAACGGCACGATCGACTGGCCCGCGGCGTGCACACGCCTGCCGCGCTACACGGGCACGCAGAACGTCGACTGAGCGCGCCGCGATGATGACGTGGGGGCAGCGATCGCCGTGGGTCTGGGCCGCGCCTGTGGGTGGGAACGCGCGCGCGGGTCTCGAGGTCAGCTGCAGCCAGGCTTCGCACGGGACGTCGTCATGCCTCACGCTCTGTATTAAAATACGCACGTTCCGCCATCCACACCGGCCGCGCGCCGCAGTGCATACTGAACACGCGTGAATTGAAGACCAGCTACTTGACAAACCGCGCGCCGGGCTTTGAACGGGCGGCGCCGCGCGCGCGCGCGGACTCTGTGCAGGACGCTGTGCGCGCGGATGGCCGCAGCGCGAAAACGGTCCACCCGCGACAGCTGCGTGCCGTGGCAACACGGAGAGCGCGCGGACACGCCCCGCGGAGGGCGCAGCGGAGATGCCACGGCGGCATGGCATGGCACACGCCGGTGCTAGGACGCGTATGGCGCACGCGACCCGGCGCACAGGGGCGGACGTCTCCGGGTGGCGGCGCACGCATCCGCGCCGGGGCGGCGGCATCGCAGGGCGTCGCGGTGCGCGCGGCGCCGCGTCCGTCAGCGGACGCCACACCGCACGGGAAAAAGGGGGGCTCTCGGCGGGAATAATATTCGTGGGTCGGGTCTCAGGGACGCCTGCTGTGCTCAGCCACGCCGAGACAAGAAAACACGCACCGGGGCACAGTGCAGACACAGGGCTGGGGACGCAGGGTCTGTATCTGGCCGCGTGCGCGTGCACTGCCGACGGTGGTGCAGCCTGGTGCACATCGGATGTGCATCGATGGCTTACCCAGCGCGGTCGGACGCAGCGTCGGTGCCGCCGGAGCAGGCAGGTGAAAGCGAGAGCGGGTGTAGGCGAGGCACCGCTGGGGGTGTTCCAAATGATTGAGTAGGGCGCGGCGAGATAAAGTTGCCCACGAGAAGCTGCATCGCGTCAGGGAGGCCTCGGTGTCCACCACCCGCGCTGACGACGTATGCGCACGCCGTTCGCTCTAATTTAACGGTGGGTGTGTCAGGGTCCAGTGTACAGATGCCGGACTGACAGCGGCTGGCCGCAGCGGGTTACCCCCACCTGACCCGACCTCGCGGGAGCGGTGGTTAGCGGGCGTGTGCGACGTGTGTGGGTGTGTGTCCGCAGGACTCTTGACAAATGTGTGCGGACGGTATGGGAGGGGATTGGGCTCCGGCGGCATTAGACTCGTTTCTGATGCTTCTTGGGTTGCGTTACGATGGAATGAGTGATTGCAGAAAGACTGGTTACGGTAGCTTGCGGAGTGTCGTAAGGCCTCCGGCGCGACCGCCCTGGCATCTTTCGTTGTCGCCCTTGCAGGCCTCTGCTGCGTGAGCTAGCACAAGTGGGATTATATTCGGGGATTCACGCGTGTTCGAGGCCCGTCAGACATCTGGGGCCATTCTTGTGCGCATCCTTTGCGCGTCCCGGGTGCGCGTTCGATCGAGGGTGCGCGCCGGGCATTGGCTGCGAAGCGCGAGCGAGGACCTGGGCGAGCAGCGAGGGCCTGGGGCTGCGTGGCGTGCGGGCGGGCGTTGGATATGGAAGTTGGATGGAACAGAAGGGGTGGGTCGTGTCCGTGGATTCCCATGAGTGTGAGCGCGAATATACGCAGGGGCCGGGGGAAAGCGCATTGCTGGGTGTGCGGAGCGCTGTGGTCGGCTGACCGCAGGCGGTCTCGGACGCTGCGTCGTGGGCTGGCCCGAATGGGATTGGGTGTGAGAACGCGATGAAATGACGTTCGGACAAAGTAGAGGCGTGGCTCTGCACGCGGGAATAAAATGGGAATTATCACAACATACATGTTATCGCGGCACGGCCGGTGATCTGGTGATTGGTCTGGGCCGTCGCCAACGCTTCGCCCTGCGCCAGATCCCCGATCCACCGCTGCCCGCCGAAACACACACTCGAGCTCTAGGCCTCGCCTATATAAACTCTGCCCCCGCCAGGTCCCCCCCGTCGTACACACACAGCCCAGCCGTGTTCAGCCATGTCTTCAAAGTCCGGCTCCTCTCGCTCCTCCTCCTCCAGCTCCGCCATCGCCCCCGAGCAGCTCATCGCCCTCCCCAGCCTCTCCTCCGCCCTCTCCACCCTGCCGCAGGCCAAGAGCCTCGACGGCGTCGCACTCCACCCAAACTACATGTCCGCACAGCGGGCAGCAGAGAGCGAAGCAAAGGTTCGTCTGCACGCGCCCCATCCCGCGCCCCGCGCCCGCTCACGCCGCCCATCTGCAGCTGCGAAAAGTTCTCTCCAAAACGGCCTCGCATCCGTCTGCTGCGTATATCCCGCCAGTCGTACGTCGACGTGTTCTTCTGCTGCCCCACGCCCGCTGACACCCTCTGCAGACAACACAGTCGTCACAATACTCGCCCGACGCGCTGACGATGCGGAAACCGGTACGTGCCTCTGCTCCCTCCCGCGCTTGGACGCGCCCGCTCACGCCAGGCCTGCAGCTAAAACAAAAGATGAACGTGTAACCGAGCCCTCCTCATCACCTCTGCCACATAGACGTCTCCCGCCTTCGCTGTTTATTCTTTTCCTTGTCGCTCTCCTGGGACCTTGGGGGTTTTCCACTGCTGCGCCGCTGATTACCCACGCTCAAAAGCTTTCGCCTACTCTCGCACGCTCATCCTGCCTCGCCGTCGCATCTCTAGACATTTTCTCCTCGCGCTCCCACTTGTACACATCTCTGCATCGCCCGCACACTCTTGCATACGCTCGTCTAATAGTACCTACATACCTGCATCCCTCATGTCGTATTTGCTGTCCACAATCGCATTCTGCTCGTTTTTCGTCTCCCGCCGCGCTCCGTGCGAAGCCTGCACCGCTCTCTGTCAGCGCAACTTGGCCCGGCTGGGCGTCACCCCCGTCTCTTTGTCTTGCATGTGTCCCCTCTCCTCCCGCCGGTCCAGGCTCTGATGATGCACACATTCGGGGTGGCCACGTTCCCGCTCGTACCTATGTCTCTGCATTTCCGTCCACGCGTGTGCCATTGGCTGCCCGGCGGCGCCGCGCCGCGCGCGCCGGGACCTCAGACACTGTCTTGACTGCCGCGATTCACTGCTACGCAGAATTAGCTGCACGGCCGCTGCAATCCCAGCACCACGAAGGAAGAACACGATTGCATAACACGATTCAATGGTACGTCTCTCGTCGTCCCGGAAGCAGCATGCCATATCCCAAGGTTGCGCGGACACACATGTGCAGAGCCCTAAGCGAGTCTTTCCCATGCCGATTACATATTTGCAGAGATTCGCGCAGGGACTCTCAAATGCTGCTCTGCGCGCTGGGCGGGGTGCACGAGGTCTGCCGCTGGCGAGACGACCCTTGGTATCGCAAGACCTGACGCTGATCACTGAACTACGTCGCGATGCGCTTTAAGCTCGCCCCCGACCGGCCGTCGAGCGTGATGATGCAGGGCCGCCCTTGGGTCCACACGGAGATTGGTCACTCGGGTGCCGCGGTGCGTCTGCCTATCTGCGGCTTCGCCGCGAGCCACGGTCCTTCTCTCATCGCGCTGCCTGATGCGCCAGTCGCACTTCGTACGGCCAGAGCACGGGCGCGGCGAGAACGCGAGAGGGCGTGGGCCCGTGCATGCGCGCGCCGCGGCCGTGCGCCTTCGTAGGACCAGGGCCGGCCGTCATCGCACGCCGCATGCGCTCATACCCCGATAGGGCCCACCCTATCACGGTCTCCCTTCATCTAGCACCTCGTTTCACGTCCGTCCGTCCGTCGGCGACCCGATGGCGATATGCACACCGCTGTGCGGCCTTTATCTTACACGTAATCCACGCCCGCGCATGTCCTCATAGTTACAGCCCGCGTCGACATCGCGAGGCCGGGCGAATGCAGGGAAAGATTCGGGCTTCGCGTCCCGCGGCCTGCCTCGCGTTTTTCTCTCTCCCTGGCCATCAGAACCCCCTTGCAGGCCTCCGTGTCGACGTTTGGTGGTGTCTATCCTCGGTATAACGCGTCCGGGGAACAGGAAGCTTTCCCTCGGCTCACCGAGGGTGTCGATCGAGACGCCCGTCATTTTAGCTTTGTGGAGACCCCAATCTGCTCCTTTGTAGGTATACGACTATCCATCGTATGCTGTGTAGATAGGTGAAGATAACACTTCCACCTGTTCATGTAGAGACAACGAGGTCGAAGGGGACACACGAAAAGTGTATGTGCAGCCGTGCCATATGGACTCTCTATGCACCTGCGAACTTGAACCCGCAACGTCTTGCATTCTCTGGCACAAGGTAAATAATCTAGTTCTCTTCTTCATCTACATCTGCAGGAAAATGACGGAGCTCATTGCCAAATCTCGCTAGATGCATAAAAACGTGCCACCTCATAGCACAAAGGAAGCTGTACTTACGGGTACCAGTAAAAACCGCCTTCGTCGACGAATCCTGCGTTCAAGGGTACGCGGGGTCCTAGGCGCTACAGTGCTTATAGCTTGTCCAGAAATCTCCAGCTTGCTTCCAGCGATGTTGCAATATCAGCGATCCACACTCGTTGCCGGCCGCATTCGCAATCTGGATTGTCCCCGATCTTGGGAAGAACAGGTTGCGGGTGCCTCGCGAGAGGCGGCCGATTGGCTCCTCACAGCACGGTCTGGCGTGCGTGGGCGGCGGCACGCAATACCCATGGCCCTGAGCGACTCGGTCATCCTCGGGCTCGAGGAAACCTGACAGCGAACCCGTTGTGCGTTCTCGCGTCGCGCGGACGCACCAATCTGTGTCGTAAGTCCTCGTAACACGGTCAGCGGCGGATAGCGCGTGCTGACGCTGAAGATAAGCCAGTATCTGCACCGCAGGCAATCAAAGGGCTACCGGCTTTGCTCTCTGTGTGCGCACAGCAAATTTTGGCTTTTGAAGGCTCTCGGTGTGTATACGTACGTTCCTCCGGAACACTGCGAGACCCTTGAGCTAACACCTTTTCGCACTGGTTTTACCCACGCCGTCTTTACGAGCACCATTGCAGGGACAGCGAGGCGACCCGGTTACCCCCGCAGGACACCATTCTTGCACCGGGAGGCCCAGGATGGTCAAACGCGGCCTTCCTCGTCAACCTAATCTGCCGAAGCGCACTCACAGTCAGCCCTCCAGCCAGGCTGTGCGTCGAGAAGGTTAGCGGGATGCTGGCATACTGGTCGTACTTAGACCGCTTCAGGGCATGCCATAATGTTGGCCGCGCGGGCACAGTAGACGTGTGTGAGCACTGGGCCCAGCGGGGGCGTGCGCTGGGAGCCGCGCCTGCGGCCGCAGGAGGCAGCTCAGGCCCGGCCACCGAGCCTTCCTTCCTGACATGACGACGACGATCGCTCCCGTTCCAGCTCCCTCTGCTGGAGAACAGGCCCGCGCGCCGCGGCATGTGTTTCTGCCTGGTGCCCAGCGAGCCAATGCGTGGCGTGGGGGGGCTCCGCCGGTAAGCTTTCTGCGTGTGATGCTGGCCCAGACTATTATTGCCGTCGCGCACCCCGCTCAGTGGCAAGGCTTTCTCCCGGCGCCGGGCGAGTCTGCGAGATCGTTCTGCCACGGGGGTACTGTGGCAAAGCGTACGCAGACTCCAGGTGCGCCTCGCTTCGTCTGTGGAGCCGCTATTATGCTCATGGGCTGCCCAGAGCTCACCGCGAACGTGCGTGTCGCGCAGACTGCTACGATCGTGCGCGGCAGCGTTCGTCGCCAGCAGAGGCGCAGGTGCGGCAGTAAACCCCTCGCGCACCTGTGTTTCAGCACCTCTTTTCTGCCTGCTGAGCAATCACTGGCGCGAGCAGAGGACTAGACGGGCCTCGGACGGGCAGCAATGCACCCGAAGCAGCCTGGGTGCCCGTAAACGCGTTCTGACCACGGTACGACAGTCTCCATTTGGGACGACTGCTGTGGTGGGAGTCATGTCGCGGAACATACCACTAAATGCCCCGTTCATTAATAGCTTCGCGGCGCTCGGGCATACCCAATGGCGAGACGCACCCGCACCCACGAGCCACCCAGGCCCGCCCACATCTGCGCCTGACCTTCCTCCACCTCATATCCCTGCCCCCGGCGGATCAGACGCCGCGCGCAGAGCAGATGACGACAAACCGGGCCGCCGCAGATCCCTTCTCGCTTGGCTTCTCTAGGTGCAGGGTGGCGGGTGCAGCTTCGCACCTCCGCGGCGCGCGCCTGCCGCGGCCCCTGGGCCCTTCTCTCGCTGGCCTATCCTCCGATGTGGGATCCGTTCGACGCGGCTATCTGGGATGTACAGCATATGCTGGGCTGCGGGTTCTGTCTGTTGCCGCGGACTTTTGCGTAGCTACCGACTATCTTGGGTTCGTGCGGCGCTCGGGCTGTGAAGAACCGGGGTCGCAGATGTCGTCGAGTACGTACCCGCCTCGGTGACGTGTTATTTCACTCACATTACCTCCGTATGTACTTTGTGGAATGCTTCCGGGAATAAAGGCTGCGCAGCCGGCGATGGTGAAATTGCTATGTGCTACGACGGGAGGAAATTGGATATGTCTCCAATCTTACACCATATGTGTAAATCGTCAAAAAGCTACGACAGTTTACCCTTTCCTTTTTACGCGTGCACTCAAGTTCCGAATGCTTTTAGATATACATATCGTTCCGGATTCCGTAACAGAAGACAAGACGAAGGACAGCGCGTATGGCCATGTACCTACATCCTCGTCGACACTTCCCCGTGAGTCACTCTTCTTCCTTTGCTACTTTTCAGTGTTGGCGCAATGTCTTCCATTTGTTTTGCACAACCGTGTAAGACTGTAAACAGATCATATGTTTTATAGTTTTGTTCAATATAAATATCAGCTGATACAGTTATATCCTGATTCCTGGAGCACTGTACAATACTAACCCCCTCCCTTTGTACGATGACAGTGGGCTAGACCATGTCGGTTGCGCCGTCTGATAGCTCCGAAATATATCTATGTATATATATACTGATTCCTATATCACACAGCCATTCAAAATTTCATATGTGCTCGAAGAAAAAAGATTGCCCACTGGCTGGATTGAACAACCGACCTCACCATCACTAAGTTCTTGGAACTTACAAGTGGCGCGCTCTACCACTGAGCTAAGCGGGCGTATATAAATGAGATGTTGTCTAACATTGTACGTTTGTGCTCAATTTCTGATCGTCCTCTCGCGATCCGTCAGTGGTCGCGCTTTCGCTCGTCCTCGGTATGTACGATGACGACTTCTCGTTCTGAATCGCAACATCCACCGGTGTACGGCAGGAAACGATCGAACACTGTCACCTCTATTCTCAAATCTACCACCCCTGTGTCCACAGTACCCGTGGTTCCGTCTATACCACTCAGGATAGGGGACTCGAAAGTTCTCACTACATGGGTGCATGATCCAAAGGAAACTACCTCCATCTCGCTGAACCACACCTGGTGGCCTGGAGTGCAGGAGGGCGATCTACTACAACTCTGCGCGCACCCGTCGACTCACGGTTCTGGACACAATGTACTCTTCCAAATATCCAAGCTCGAGGAGCCAGCGAGACACCAGCAGCAGGTACATACTACATTCCATAAGAGATAGCTGCGATGAGCATGAACGACTCAGTGAGACTAGGTATCTATTCCGCGGCCTATGGCCGAGAAGCTTGGGCTGAGAAACAATGGCGAAGTGCTTCTGACAAAGGTATATATGCGTCCAACTATGCGCAGTACACTCTCCTTCACGTACGTCTTAGGTCGACAAGAGTGCCTGTTCCGCAGATTATGTCGAGTTCACCTTCCAAGACCAATATCTTGGACGAAATGAGATGTGGCGAATGGGCCAGCATCTGGTCGGACAATGCGTCTATGTAGACGAGGAAATATCTTTCATTGGCCTTGTCTCTGCGAGAGTTCACTCTATCTATATAGCCAGTAAGAAGGTATGTCCTCTTCGTGGTCCGGAAATCATTACTTGCTGAACATGTCGAGACATGCAGGTCTCTACGGCTTACATCACCAGCCGCACGAAAGTCGTGTACCGCTCCCTTTCCACACGCGCCACCATCTTCATTCAGGTCTGTCGCGAGCTCTGGGAGTTTGCTGGTGACGGTGAGAGGTACAATGAAAAAGTCGTCCACTCATTCCTCCCAGCGCTGTTCACGAAGTGGCGCGAGGCGGGCACGACCAACATCGTTACAATTGTCCTTATCTCGCGAGTCTTCTATGATGAGAGCGAGGTCGAGTATGCTGCAGGCCCACTGCGGCGAGACGATGACAGGAGGTGGTACAAGGACTTTTTCAAGGTCATCACCGATCTCGAGGTCTTGTATGACTGGAAGCCGACGTTGATGAGCCTTAAAGACTCGTTCTGGGCTTTCCAAAGGGACATTTTACTTGCGCATCACCACCACCGTGCGAGTCTTTCCTCATCCGACACGCGCTCCCAAGTCAATCTCACCCACGAGAGTGATGAAGAACGTTCTACTTCAGACACGGACAATGTACGACTGGTCGGCCAGCTATCCTATGCACATGACGGACCTCTGCTGGAAGCCCTAAACTTGTCCTTCAATCCTCTTGAGACGCATTACATCGACCGTTCGCTTGCGCTCACTGGCTCGGCGACGATTATCATCACTCCAGGCACAGGCTACTTTCGTGTCAACAAGCAGTTACTACGGCTCACGACGACGCGCCTGTTGGACCAGGGATTCGCCCTCGACCTTGTGTCTCTAACGAAAGCACCACTGCACCAGAGTCCTATCTTCGCGTTCAAGGGACACGAACCAGAGCCAACAGCGAGTGGTCTGGGCACTGGATCAAGGACGCTGGATGCACTATGGTCCGCAGATGAAGACCACAGCGAGAGCATATCAAGTCGGAAGATGACTACGTTCTGGTGGGAGCCGTTCTGGATGTCTGTCTCCTTTTGGGATTGGCAAATGGACTTGCCGTTCCGGACGGACAGGTAAGAATATCTCTCTCAGCTTACCATGTAATCTATGCATATTCACCGGCATCCTTGTAGGTTCGTTGCACGAGCCAAAATGCATGAAATTGAGATGCTCGGTCTCCTCGACCACGATGTGCTCTCAAGCATCGAGCTGCCGTTTCTACCGGACCCTATGGGTGACCCCAATGCGACACCCATGCCAAAGTCAATGCATACCAGTATGAGTACCATCAGCACGGACACCAGTAATGCAACTACTGGTGCAGTACGCCTCACAAAAGCTGAAGCGGAGCAATATGACAATGATGTGTTCGCGGCCTATGAGCTACCCCCAGCCACCTTACCCCTAAGCTCCATCCCGCCAACTAACAGAAACTCGATAGCGTCGTTCGCCTCGACAACGTCGTCGGCCTCTCTCAGGACCGACACGAGTTCAGCTCTCAAACGGTCGACTTCCAGCCGCGGTGTAGAGTCCACACGTTTTGCTACTATCCAGGAGAGTCCTCGACGTGGCTCTGTGGACCAACCATTTGGTTCTAGAGCTTCTCGTGCAGACGCAGCGGGGGAGAAGTCGTCCAACCTCTCCGGTGTCTCTATCACGGGCAACGCGAATCTCTTGAGCTGCTCCCCTTCACAATCCTCTATATTGTCAGCGCGTACTGTGCGCTCGACTTCCTCGACTGTATCCGCTGCGACATCTAGCACCAAGGTCGGGAGCACCAAGAGCGCCGGATCGCGTCCTACGTCGTCGAAAGCCACATCGTCGCGTTTCACACCGTCGTGGTTTTGGACCACCTTCTCTCGTAGTGGAATCAGTCAACCTGAAACGTCAACAGTGAGTGCCGCGGGTGGCGTGTCCAGTCCCTCGATACCGTCGCCGTTATCTATTCAGCCTGTCGCATCGAGCTCGAAGATAACCGTGGAAAGGACAGCGCGTGGTCAATCTGAGTCGAATTCTCAGTTGCAGCCGTCAGCGTTGTCGCAGCAGGTACCAACTCCAGCATTACCTTTCTCTCATAGAACACCCAGACCAGTCGCCATCAAGTCGGCAACTGTGGGTCGTACGGGTTTGGGAAGGATGGGAGAGGAAGATGGTGTTATCACTCCCCATCGTGGCTCACTAACGCGACACTCACCTCTTGCGGGGACACCTCCACGCGATGTAGAGTCTACCTTTGGCGGCGTCAAGCGCCGAAGCGGTACGCTCTCCTCGATATTACCACCCCTCGCATCGTCATCCTCTCCGATTCTCACACGTACCAACCCGTCGAAGCCAGGGCCTCCAATATCCTCCACGACTCAGAATGCGCTCTCGCGCCGTTGGGAGCACATGTTCCCCACACCGCTGTCAAAGCACGATATCAAGTGGAAGTCGATGGTCACACCAGGCTGCTTGCCTCTCACAACGGAGCACTTCCCCCGTGCAAGCGAACTGGAATATGCCTACATAGTCTCGCCATACGACTTCGTCGTTGACCCGCCCGAGATGCGCTCTTTCCTCGTTCGCCCGCCGCAGGTGACTAGCAACAATCCGGAAACCATGCGCCGAGTGTGGGCTCTCGCGGTCATGCGTGGCATGGTCGCCCTGCGTCTCGCGCAGGGGTTTCAGTTCATCCTCCACCCCGCTGTGCGAACTGGTGACGCCGAGAAAAGCGTGGTGCCTTTGAGACGGACGCCGTCAGCGTATGCAACCGTCGAGGAAGATGGGCCAAAGCACCAAGGTGCCGCAGAGGTCCTCCGAAGTGCAAGCGATCCCGTGTATCTGAGTATGAGCAACGAGATACATAGGATTGCATACAGCGGGGATACGATACAAGTGCGGAGGTATGTGAAGAGGGTGCCGAGGTCGGTGCCGTACGAATATCAGTGCTTGATCTGGCCTAAACTTGGCGTCGGTTACACCGAGCTGAGAACTTCGTTCGTCCCGCACAGCTTGGAGAACTACAGCTGGAATCGGTATGTCTTTCACCGCTCACATACGAAGCAATAACGAGCAAATTATTTCAGGTTAGATATGCTGGCCTCAGGCTATGAGACCCAGTTCAACGATTCGCTTCGTTACTGGCGCACCCGCTTCGTCATCATCCCCACCGACGAGCCACCCCCCAGCAGCACTGGTCCTCTCGGTGAAAAGTTGAACGATGAGGAAATACGCCTCCTCGGCATGGACAAACTTGCAGAACATTTCTCCAAAGTACGCTGGCTACCTCCAGACGAACGGGGAAAACAACATCCTCCTGTGCGTTTCCTCGTGACGGACTTGGGTCCAACGCAGTGCGTTCACGATGAGACGCTTATGGCGCAATTGGATGATATACACGCTGCCGGGCCGCTCAAAAAGAAGATGAAGAGCGAGAGAGACGTCAGCGACATGTCGCTGCAGGCCATTGCGAAGGCGATGCGCGAGGAGGATGGCGTGCCTGTGAAAGACCGGAGGTGGCACGGGAGGACGTACCAGAACTGTTTCACAGGGTCAGATCTAGTAGCGTGGCTCGTCCGCGAGTTCAGGGACGTGTCGACGCGAGATCAGGCCACGGAATGGGGGGCCAAATTGCAGGAACAAGGGCTGTTTGATCACTGTCGTGGTGCTCACGGCTTTCTCGACGGGTGAGCTCTCCGAGAAACGTGATATCCTCTGGTACTGAGTTGACTACTAGACATTACTTCTATGCCTTGCGCGGCGAGTATCTGGTGCCGATGACTCCCCGCGGAGGCTGGTTCGGCAGACCGTCGAAACTCACGCCGGCTGACGAGGCTCATGCAAGACCAGGAGTCACCTACAATAAGTCAACTGTCGGCAAGAAAGCAAGGAAGAAGATGATCCTGAGTCAGTCAATGGTGATTGACGTCGATCCCAGCAGGGTATGTACTCCAGCGGAGCGGTGCCGCTATTCTAGTGGACTGATCACAGAATGTTCATCAGAAAAGTGACCAGGCCGAGAGCGTGGTGTTACACCACGACATCATCCACAACCCAGCGACATGTTTTCACTTCGAGCTGCAGTGGATAGGCACAACCGCCAGGTGTATCGACGACATTGTCCGACAATGGAACAGGACCATCGAACGCTACGGTCTGAGGCTCGTCGAAGCCTACGTCAGTCAAATTAGCGACATCCGCGACCGCAACCCATTCCAGTCCTGCTTTCCTCTACCGCTGGCGCTCGCGCCGCCCGATATCCCAGACCTCGAACGGCGAGTACCCGAAGGCACGCAGACACTACACTACTTCGAATGCGCCATACTCAAGAAGATGGGCTTCGTGCTCGATATCGAGGCCGGGTGCGCGTACCCGGACAACGTCGACGCCGTGTACTCGTACCGCCGGCAGCCGTTCGCGTACTCGCAGTGGGTGCACCGCTCCGGGCTCGCGTTCGTGCAGGTGCTCGGCGGCGCGGACGGCTTCCTCTATCTCACGAACCGGCTCATTGCGCCCGGCAAGATCGGCTCCGCGCTGAAGCTCCAGCGGCCGGGCGTGCTCGCGGAACGGCTGCGGAAGGAGCTACAGCAGCTCTGCGAGGACGAGCACGCCCTCGCGCAGTTCTACGGCGAGGAGCTGGCGCAGCTCGACACCGCCGCGCAGATCGACGAGCCGCCGCCTCTGAAGATCTGAGTAGCTCGCTAGAATGTATTTCGGGTACTACTCCATCTCTATTGTACATGAACGTATATTATCATAGCTTAGTCATTCAAACCATTCGACTTTACGCAGTGGAGGTTTCTTGTACCGCTGCGTTGTATTTTCCACTGCCAGGCGTGAAGACGTCCTACGAACGGAAGGGAAATATTCAATATGTGTCCATTCTGAGGCAGATGTGGTACTGACCTTCACCATGCCCCGGGTAATGACGGCGAGCTCACGTCTGCTCTCCCACAGCGGGTACAAGATGACGGTGAAGGCGGACATGAACGCCCAGATAATGCCGATCACGACCCATGCCTCCAGTCCGCGCTTGCCGAACACGGTCGACGCGAAGAACAGCGGCAGCGGGATGAGCAGGAGCATGACCACAAGCTGCAGAAGATACAAAAGCCCACGTCCGTCAGTCGAGCACGGGGATTCAACGCGGGACAAGACACGGACCAGGATGATGGACGACCACGCAGCGAACCGGAACGCCTTTTGCAGGCCAGCGGGGTCGAGCTCGTCGTCGTCGTCGTCTGCGCGGACGGACATCACCTCAGCAGACATCGACTCGCGCTTCTCGTCGAGCTCGACCGAGGCGGGCTTCGGGCTCTCGTCTTTCTCGGGCGCGGGTGCAGGGCCTGTCTCCACGGGGGCGTTGATCGCGCGGGTGATGTCGAAGTTGAAGTCGTCGGGCCACTGGCGGAGTGTCAGCAAGGTCCGGGGAGGTGTGGGCGAGCGGACGCACGAAGTAGGAGGACACGGTGGCGATGATGCCGCCGACGCCGATCGAGGCCAAGTTGCCCGCGAGCATCTCGTAGTCACCTGGTAAAGCACAGTGAGCGGATCGCACTCCACGACCAACGAGAGCGTGCGCTGTTCACCTCCGGTTGTCTAGCGATGTGCACGGATCAGTGCACGTTCTTTCCGCCGAAGTCAATAGGAACTTACAGTGACGTTAAGCACACCTCCGTTCAGGGTGGCGGTGGTGACGAGCCATGTGATGACGCCCGCGCAGAACCCGACGATGGCACCCGCGATGCAGCCCCACTTGTTTGCCTTCTTCCAGCACACGCAGAGCGCGATGGGCACGACGGCGGAGCCGAGAACAACGCCCATGAATTCCTGAAGCGCGAGATATCAATCCTGGACCGTTGAGAACAGGGGAATATGGTGCGCACATAGAGCCATCCCATGGATATGCCGATGTAGAAGAAGATGAGGCCGAGTAGGCCCATCACGACGGCGAAGAACGCGACCTAGACAGAGATCAGCATGTAGAGGCGAGCAATTGGGGGAATACTCACACCAGCATGCGAGACCTTGAGGATCTGGCTCTCGGTTGCGTTTGGGTTGATATATCTCTGAGCAGTCACACTTTAGCAATGTTTCGCAAAAAGAAATACTAGAATAGAGAAACCTTGTACACATCGAACGTCAAGATGCTGCTCACGGCGATGAGCTCTGCGCTTGTTGCGCTCGTAACCGCGAGGAAAAGCACGACGAGGAGCGCGGCCGCACCGCCCTTTCCTAGCAACGCAGAAGCGGCAGCTGACGCGGGCAGGCCGGCAGAGACGTCGGCCGGAGTTAAAGTCCGCATGGCGGGATCGTGGCGGAGGGCGACGGCAGAGAGGCCGAGGGTCGTGGAGAACATGAAGGGAATAGCGAACCTGATGGAACATCAGCTCTTGTCCGATGAATAAGACGACGGTTCAATACTGACCATGCGAGACCACCAAGGAGATACGCCTTGACACAGGAGGCAGGTCGGCTTGCAATCGCACGTTGCCAGTACTGGTAGACGATTCAGTACAAAAAATCGAGCCGTTTATGTAGACTACTTACGGCCTGGTCCTGGAAGACCGTAGCAAAGTTACCAATGACATTGATAACACCAAAGATGAGCCCGTTCTTGGAGCGCATAGTCAAGTAGGAACCGTGCGCGTTGCCAGATACAGGCGTGTCTGCGGAGACGGCGGCTAGTAGGTCATGCATCGCGGAGATCGAACCAATCTTTGGCGAGGTGGCGTAGACTGTGAACACGAACACGAAGATGATGACAAACAGAACCGTAGTGTGCGTGCTTCATGATGGAAAAATGTCATTCCAAGAATCTGTGTGAATGGTGTCTTAGCGCTTACTAGTCGCAGAGCAGCGTCGCGCGCATGCCACCAACGACCACGTAGATGGCAACGCCGAGGGGAATGAGGAAGCAGGCCTTTTAAAACATCGGATGAGCGTCCAGAAGAAGTTACTGATTTTACCATACGTACAGCGATGGTGTTCATACCCGTTAAACTCGTCACGGTTGCGGAGCCGCCCAAAATCAACATCGAGGAGACGATGATGTTTGTAGCCAGGCTGAAAACAAGAGTATTTAATTCAGGGATAGGTCGCCAGCTCGAGAGAACGTACCCAAAGAACATGAATACAAGGTGAGCAACAGTTCCCCAGCGAGCGGCTACGATTTCGAGCCATGTGTGCGCGCGGGGTGCGTTCAGTTTCAGTTTCGCCGCGAGCTAGACAAGGAAATGAGCTGTGTGGAAGCTAAGGTGGTAAGATGGTCCCTTACCTGAGCGAACAGGAGCACCTGTACGGTAGCTCCCGCGCCGTACCACCAAGGTCCCGAGATGCCGAACTTGTACGCTACGGCACTCGATTGCAACTAGACAGCTTGAGATCAATCGTCGTATTGCACGGAAGAATTGGAGGGTGTTACCAAAGTGGCAGCCCATGTCCAAGCAGATACGATGCCGGATGCGATGAGTCCCGGCTTCACACTTCGAGACGCACTATTGAACTCTTCCGAGCTTTTTGGTGAGAAGCCGGTATAGCGTGCTTGAACCGCAGTCAAGACGATCATGAACGCGCTAAAGAAGAGACCGATTCCTGTCGATAATGTCTCAGTAATGTTGGGATGTTATATTTTCCACTATTCGTACCAACGACTGTGAGGAAAAGAGATGAGCAAAATTTGGCTTGCAATTATGAATACACTCACCGACTCCATAGCCCGCGCCTTGAGGCAGTATAGGTTCGTTGGCATTCGAAGACATACTGGGCGGATCGCTGCGAAGGGAGAAGAAGAGCCTCGGAAAGCGCGAACTTGGGGAGAAGCAGGAGCGTCTCTACTTCTGCCGACATCCCTGCAGCATTTTATATTCAAGGGTGGCCTTTTAGAGGAGTGCAATGCAGCCATCGGCGTCTGCTTATCTTTGTCGAGGACGACCATATCCCGTGGGAGGCAAGGATCAGCACGATAAGAACATGGATATCCCGAGACGCCCCCGCGCTTCTAGCGCACGTTCAAGGGGACAACACCAAGCCAAGCCAAGATACGATCCAGGCAGAACATATCGTCTCTGCACTGGTTAACTGCTAAAGTCGCTGTGCAGTCAAAGTACACTTGGGCATTCGGATAACCGTGAGACACAAGGTCAGATTGGACAGAGCAAACCTTCTCAGCGGAATGGCAGAATGGTTGTGCAATGCTCACACGACCCAGCCGAGTTTGTCCAGGCAGCCAACAGGGCGAACTTTCAAAGATAACGACCAACAAAAGCAAGAAGTCAGCGCCACGGCAACTGCAGTGCTGATGCTGAAGATTTTCTGCTAATTGCTGCTCGAACAATGCGCAGAAATATTGTCGAAGCTAGAGGTCAAGAAAGTTTAAACATCCGCACAAATGTCCGGCGACCGCGGAGATAAGATAAGATCAAAATCGCACTGCGCGTGACTCCCTCCTACTCAACGTACTCAACGACCACCTCCACCAATCAGACGATGGCCGTTCGTATTGCTCTTTTCCTTTGCGATACTCCGATTCCGCCAGTTGTAGAGGAGAGTGGAGATTATGCCCAAATTTTCAGCGACTTCATCCGCAAGTCGACGCCAAATGATGCTGTTTCCTTCGTTATGGATCCCTACGATGTACGCAACAAGATGGAGTATCCGGAGGACGTAGACAAGTACGACGCGATTATGCTGACCGGCTCCGGTTGGTCGACTTGCAACACTTGCCCGCTGGTTATAGAGCTGACGCTCACATAATCACCAGCCGCGTCGGCGTACGAGAATTTGGAGTGGATAAACAAACTCGTCTCCTACATGGCCTCTGTGATAGAAGCTAAGCCCCAGATCAAAATACTAGGTACCGTCTCTTCAAGGTTGCATTGACTTGTCAATTTACATCTCGTAGGAATTTGCTTCGGTCACCAGATTGTCGCACGCGCGCTCGGAAAGGACTGCGTTCCGAACGGTGGTCGCTGGGAGGTTGGAATCACACCCATGGAGCTCACAGAGACAGGCAGGAAGATCCTTGGCGCCGATCAACTGGTGAGCTTCTTGTGAGCCAGATAGCGTTGCGAAGAATGGTCTGATCTCAAGCTGTGATTGCAGAACCTTCAACAGATGCATCGCGACCACGTCCCCGAAGTCCCAAGCGGCTGCGATCTGCTGGCGTCGACGCAAATGACTCCCAATCACGGCTTCATTCGATACGAACCTTCCTCGCCCAAGGCCAGCCTGGCTGACATACAAATATTCTGCGTGCAGGGACACCCCGAGTTCACGGAGAGCATAGTCGAAAAAATAGTCGAATTGCGCTCGTCTACGGGTGTCATCGACAGACCAACAGCCGCCTTGTCGAGGGAGAGAGCTAAATGGAGGAATGACGGTGTTTCCGTCGTAGGCAGGGCTATTTGGCAGATACTGCTGAGTGCGCAGTCCAGGGCCGCGTGACGACTCGAACCAGACAGAAATATTCAAAGGGTGTAGGTAGGTCACTGTGACATATGAAAACCGAATTTCGCTTACACTACTCAACAGGACATATATTTATATAGACGACTTGTGTTCGTGTTTCCCCGCTGTTGAGTTGTGGGTACTGTGCATGGCAAGCCCGTTGGTCCATCTCACGTTCGCCCGACTCCGCGCTCGGCGCTCGGTACGTTGAATGTCAGCACCTCAACGCCACGGTCTCATTGGACATGCCGCACACATTAAAAAACGACTGCCGACCACCGCCGTCAGGGCCACAACTGGCGTATACTTTCTTTGTGGTTTTTTGGGTACCGCCTCCGGGAGCAACAGCAAACATGGATCAAGATACAGGGAAGGTTTGCGACGTCAACATAAACTCCGCGGGGCGATCCCATTGGCCACCTTGATGTCCATCAACCCTTGGGCGCTGTGCAATCGCGTATAAATACCGTGCACGACCCCAGAGTAGGTAGGCGCGAAAGTGCCACGAACCCAAAGCGGCAGGTATGTGTACGGTTCCGAAGCCTGCGTTTGCCTTCGGGCTGGTTGTTCTCATCATCCTGAGTGTGCATTCTGTTATGGCTACACATTCGTTTGCCGGGTCCAACCTTTACTATGCTGCGGGCCTTTATCCGGAGGACAGGGACACTCTCCTGAGGTATTTTATGAATCAGTCCTTTCCAGTAGCAGTTTATTCAAAAGCATTTCTTCTTCTTGGCAGCGGTCTCCAGAACGCTGGGATGAAAGTCCTTCGGGTCTGGCTAGACGGACAGTCTGAGACGCAGAAGGTGACTATCCCGGATTTGACCATGTCCAACATTCAATGACTTTTGCTCAGGGTACCAACATTATGCCATTCCCTAGTCTAGAAACGACCCAAGTTTGCAACGGCGTCGCTTCTTGCTATAATGACACGGTTCTCGCACGTCTCGATGACTGGTTTATCCCGGCGCATCAACACGGCATCAAAGTGGGTTTCAGTCTATTTTATAGTATTGGTTTGACCCTAACGTCTCGTGAAGTTACTCATCTCGATGCACAGTTACAATGCTCTTCCCGGGGATATCTATGGCACGACCTACGGCGTGACGGGCTTCTACGAAGAACCAGATGCACAAGCTGCATTCGACGCCCGTCTCAAGCACGTCATGAACCACGTAAATCATGTACTCCGAAAGCCGTGGAAGGAGCTTGACCAGTATATCTTTGGATTCGAAGCGGAGAATGAGGCCATGATTGGGATTGTGGGTATCGCGCCTTGTTGTGCCGCATTGGACTACATGTTGACAACCTAGGCATATTGTTCAGGATGGCACGGGCGCGTACATCAGGGCGCATCAGCAATGGTGACTACCTCGAGGATCGTGCTGTGACGACTCAGTCTCAATAACTGCATGTTAGGCAATGCGACCGCGCAAGGACGATACGCAGTGAGCTTGGTGCTGATAGAGGTGTAAGTAGCGTCCCACCACCTTCCTACATGCCATCTGACAATTCCTTTCTATCTGGTAGATTCTAGTCATGACCGGCGGCGAGTCGTGGGTCGACGAGTCCGTCCAAGACGGCTGGCTGAACTGCTCAGCGCTAGACGTGATCTCCTTGCACGCCTACAGCCCCGGGGATTACAACACCACCTTCCTGCAGACGTACGTCCAACGCGCGCACGCCGCGGACAAGAAGCTCGTCATGGAAGAATGGTCAGCCCCTCCCCCCGTCCGCGCCCGTCTGCCGCGGGTCTGACTGTCGTCCTACAGGGGCGCGTGCTACTTCGACACCGACCAGAACAACTGCCCCTCAGGCGACGCGCTGCCCGCGTCCACGCGCGGCGCGAACCTGCAGGCCTGGGCCGCGGAGATCACTGCCGCTGGCCTGCCCTGGCTCTACTGGCAGGTCATCCCGAATCCCGATCCCCATGTGCGTATGCCGTCCGAGTCGCAAGCGTGCGATGGGGGTGCTGACACTTGCACAGTGGGGCGGCGACTATGAGATCGCGGTCAGCACAGATCCGTCGTGGGCAACCCTGCGCGCCGCGGCCCTTGCTGCTCTGCGCGCCCCCGCGGCGTTTGACTTTGCGGCGTGGGTTTTATGAATGGTGTGGTCGACGTAGCGCGACCAAGCCCTGACGCTTGATTCTGCATAAAGTCAGTCGCAAACTACATCGTCATGTTTACTCAGGCGCCGTGCTTCTAGCTTTATGGTGGCAATCATGTCTGACGACATAGCCCTGCTGTGATCCGGGTGTCGTTCCAGATGTCGGGAGCCTCGGGACAGCCACTTTCTCGCTCGCGAGGCGAATTGAATTATGCATCGCGATGGACATCACAGTTCGTAGCGAAGTGAGTTTGTACGACCCACCCTCTACTATATAAGTTACCTGGACCGAGGCACCAACTGTGTCATACCGTCTCCTTAATGGTAGACGCGGAGTCCAACTCGCGGGGTTTCACTGGCTGGAACACGAGTGACGAGCCGAACTCGGTCGAGGCGGCTTTCCCGGAGCCAGCTGTCTTGAGGGTGCTCTTCCAGACCGGCTCTCCGTTCTTTGCAGAGTTGATGGCGAACGCAAGAAGCGTGCCCCAGTAGGCAGACACTAGTAGCGAGTGCGTTCATTAGGATCGATACTGGGATGTCCCCTTGGTTGAATAGAACGTACTGAGGATCCAGCCCATCCATCCGAACGCCATGCTAGCTTGAAAGTCAGTGCAGATAGTCGCAAAGTCCGCGGGCAGGGGCTTCCCGGACGAGCACACCCCGGTCCTTGCGAGCGGCTGCCACTGCGACGAGGTGTATGCGCTCGATGCTAACCACAGGATGTTCAGGAATCCTGGGACGATTTCAGATAAAATTTCCGAGCGAGATCGAGAACAGATTGCCCACGTACCGAGCCAACTGATTTCAATGACAATCCAGGACGTGAAGGGATCTTGCCCAACAAAGCCCACAATAAGCCTGTAAAATATATTTAACGTACGTTCAAACATGCAGAACACGTGCTGACTCACATCACCAACAAAGTTACCATGGTCATGACTGACACGGCTAAGTTGAACGAAATGAAGGGTGCGATGGTAACGTTTCCATCTTTCATCAGGGTGTGCGCAAATTGTCCATTCGATATGAGCAGGGCTAGCGAGAATATGCTCAGTAGCACTAAAAAGTATGGATCAGAGTACGCTTGGTATTTATGTGCGATAAAAACCTACGCAAGACGACGACCCGCGTCTTAGACAGAGTTCGTGCAAATGCAGAGGGCATATTAACTGATGCTGTCTGTCCAGCAGGGGGAGGAAATAAAGGATGGGAATGAAAAGAAAAAGGAGAAAAAGGAAAGGAAAAATGGAGAAAGAAAGAAGGGGGCTGAAGAAGGGGCTATTTCGTACATGCCAATTTATAGGCCTAGCCTTGGGCCCATCTCAACTCAACTACGGGCGCATGCTCATCAGATCGAATGAACAAACCTACAAGCCCCTGAGTACCGTTGTGATCTGGGGTCAAGAGTTGGTCACTCGCCCACTCGCCCAGTTAGTGCTATAGGGGCAGTTAGTGTTGCTACTACCTGAGATCACCTCCGAGCTAACCTGAATAATCCCTTATGCAGGTATGCGGGTTGCAACGGCATCTTTATCTCAGTGCATCTGTCAACTCTTCACAAAGACTGTTGAGAACTTTTGTCTACAAGTATATCAGTTCCAGTTCAGTCGGGCGACATTTAGACTCACGAGCTAGCAACGCCCATCAGCATCACCTTCTTGCACCTCCTTGTGCCCTCGAGTGAGGAGGAATTTGTACGGGAGCAGCGGTCTGTCAATACAAACGTTTGCGTGGCTGTCCATGGTACCCGCGAATTGGTATGCCATTGCTTGCCGACTACTATCACCGTGCATAGGAACAGCTCTTGTAGACCGCAACTGCACACAAACCTAGTTTGAGACGAACCTTAATGTTCCAATCGTTCGTTGCTTCACGCTGTTGAACGCTGGGAGTGTGGACGACTAACTGGATACAATTGTCATTCATGATACTCAACAATGTATGTTCGGCATCGGTATCACGGCGGATACTACAATTTCTAGCTGGATGGGAGTTCGAGTCTCTACACCTCCGCTCCGCCAGTGTACCTATAAACGGTTCCAGACGGGGGCGCGTCATAGCTCTGAGGGGTATAAGGCGTGTTGTACGCCAGAGACGCAGAGTACGCCTGGGGCGGCTGCACTTGCTGCTGCATGGGCGGCATAGCGTACTCGGGCGACGCGGCCTTTCCGGCGACGAAGTCAGCCGTCTTCACGGTGCTCTTCCACACCGGACGCCCCTTGTTGGCGGAGATGATGGAGAACGCGAGGAGGGTCCCCCAGTAGGCTGATACTGTCGCGCGTATATGAGTTCGCGGATTGGCAGTACTGGAACACAGGCGGCGTACCGAGGATCCAGCCCATCCAGCTAAACGCCATGCTGACTTGTATGTCGGTACACGCTGCGGTAAGGTTTGATATGCCCGGGTTTGCAGAGCATAGATCGCCAACCGGCGGGTATATCGAAGCCGTGTATGCACTGGCCGCAAGCCATAGAACAAGCAGGAAGCCTAGATTGCACGTGAATGAGCACGGCAGACAGGTAAGCATGTGTCGAGATACACACCAAGCCAGCCTATCTCAACAACTATCCAGGAGGTGAAGGCCCCCCGTCGGACAACGTCGACGATGATCCTGCGAGATGATGTCGTCAATGGCATCGCTCTCGGCGACATAAACAGTGTGGAACTGACATTGTAAGTAATGTGACCAGACTTATGACCGCCACAGCAAGGTTAAATGCAGAGAATGCATCTGGCGCCGACTGTGGCCAGACTGGGATGAGGTCGACCTCCAGCTGAGTGTTCATGGTCGTCCATGCATAATGCGCGTTTGAACCCAAGACAGCGAGCGAAAAGGCAGACAGGGCAGCTGAACCATGGTCAGGCGCGAACGAAAAATGCCCCACGAAGAAAGAGACGCACAGAGGACGACTAAACGCGTCATAGGCAGAGTGCGCGCGATGGCTTCGGACATCTCGGCTGATGACTGAGGGGGATGCAGAGGAGCAGAGAAGACGAGGCGTGTTGTCTGGTGGAGATGTCGAGCTCCCCTATAAGCTTTGCCGATCTGCTTCACCGCCTAGGCGTCGTCGTCGTCGATGTGAGAGGCGCTGTCGAGAAATTAGGACAGCCTGCCGATCTGGGCTGTCCGTCACCTCATTGCGCTGGGACTAGGCTGGAGCTTGTGCCTGGATCAACGGGGACAGTCTTGTCAAACTTGCATCGCGCACTCGTGGTCGTCGTAAGCGGTGTGCCCTGTCGACTTCGAGGTTCACACATAAGATAGCGTATTATCCTAGCAAGATGTTGGACCTATAATGCCAGTACCTGAACCCACGAAGCCAGTTAGATGGAAAACAGTTTGCTTTTGCAATATTAGCGCCGTGAGCATACCAGCGAGTGACGGCCCTGCTCCCTTTGTCCACGCATCTTTACGTGAGCAAACAGACTGTCAAGGTAGGGATTAGAGGCTGTACGTACGGTAGCTTGTGGCAATTAAACCATATTAATAGTGTGCTCACCGCCATCGAGGTACGAACAACCTCCCCGGCGGCAACCCGGAAATTGGTGTTTGAACCACGTGACAAATTATCTACAGTACACGAATTTGAAACGATAAATTATATTGAAGACGACTAAGACTGAAGGACTGTATCGTAGAGGTCATGTTTGAACGCGAAAAAATCTGCTATGTACTTTGGAAAACAAATTCATACTTCCGCGCGTAGGGGGCTCTCGCCGTGCACCATGGGCGGAGGACGGTACAGAGTGCCTCCGTACGTCTGCATCTGCGGCTGCAACTGGGCCTGTTGAGACATCGACTGTATCTGTACGGGAGGCGGGAGCGACGTTTCTTGCATGGGGGGCGCCGTCTGAGGCACCGCCGGCGCAGACTGATAATAATCCGCCGATTTCGCGTGGAATGCGGGCTGAGCGGGACTCATCGAGGCAAAGCGGACGCTCTTTGTCCAGATCGGCGCGCCCTTGTTGCCGTAAATGATCGCGTATGTCAAGAGGGTGCCGCCGTAGGCCATGACTGTGCCGCGAGCGGTGAGCGATTGGGTACATGTCGTTAGGCCGGAGACGTACGCATGATCCAGTTCAGCCAGCTGAAGGCGAGGCTGACTTGCGCGTCCGTGCATGCGGCGGAGACCGATTTGATGTTGGAGTTTTCTGTACACCACGCAGAGATGCTGGTGAATGTATTTGTGGTGTAGCCCGCCGCAACTACCCAAAAGATGTTGAGGATGCCTGAGTAGGTGTCAGTTGACGCGTCGACACAGAACAGTTGTTTTCACTAACATAATACACCAAGCTCGGTCATAATCATCGAGGTAAAGGCGTCTTGGCGGCAGAAGTCGACGATAATCCTACGCAAACTGTTGAGGTCCGCAATATTGACGGAGATGCTCCACTTACATCGGCTTCACAAGAACAAGTGTCAGCACAGCAACGAATATGTTAACCACGGCAAAGGGGTCTGCAGAGGTTGCCGGCCAAATTCGAAAGCCGAACTCATCATCGAGATGAGTAGTTAAGGTGATCCCGAGGTAGGCAGCGTTCACGGCCAAGACGATGTACGCGAAGAAACAGGCTGTGACTAAGATTGTTTTCGGTAAATATATGTCGACCAGCAGCAGGAGAGGGATGCTTACCGAAAACAGTAATACGCGCGATCTTCATGCCTCGCATCGTGGGGGGGGGGGATATTAATAGAGGTGATTAGAAAAAAGGAGAAGGTGGGTAAAGAAGAAAGCTACCGATGTATGTGTACAGTCGTCAGCACCCGTACCTTTATAACCTACGGTTCTTTGACTCTCAGGATCTCACTGCCAAGACTCGGGCTCGCCGCTCACGAATGAAAATCAACGCCACGACGGTGACAGCCGCGATCGCCGTGCGAAGGTCATCGGCAGACTTGAGCATCCGCCGACGGTGGGCCTGATAAATTCGAGGCGTTCTCAGTAGCGAACTGTAATGCAAAGACAGATCTACGTACGGCGCTATTGTTCGCGGGCGGCCGTCTGTCAACTTCTCTCTTCGTTGTGGCGTGTTGTTTGTACGATATCCGGCGGTGTGAACACTTTCATGACACAGCTGGTGACTCACACATTGACATTCGTGATGAGACGTCGTTGGCCGTTGGAATCCGTCCTCGAGGCGGAGGAGCAAGTCAGCGCCAGGGATGCTGACTAAGCACCGGCGCGGGATAGTGCTGGCCAAATCGAGAAGGTAGTGTAGTACGTCCGTCCGCCATTGACGTCAAGATCGCAAAGTGGAGTGGAGGTCGTCATCCTGCGAAACCAAAATTATGAACGCAGTTGGGTAGATATAAGTGCGGAGAGGGCTGTCTCCGTGCCAAAGAACAAAACTATCACTCGCCACCCCTGCCACACAAGTTCATTCACGTATCTCGCCAACAATGTCGACGCCCACTGCAAGCACAAAGTCAATCGACTCCAGCAGTCCCGACGCACGAAACACGACAAGCCCACCAGTGCAACAGAACAACGGCACCGAGGAACACCAGGAGAATAGTGTTGCGCCCGAAGACGGGTATCCGGAGCAGCGACATGCCGGGGCCGTCGGCTACGGCCCTGAGTTCGGCCAGCAGAATCGACCAGTTAGTCTTCTCGTGGCTGGGTACCAGTCTTCGGTATACTGAAGTTGCCTGTGGTAGACTGCTAGCGAGAAGATCCAAGGGATGAAGGAGGAGATCGCCGGCAAGGTCACGCGCAACGCTGGCAAGGTCGAACATGGCAAGCAGATGCGCACCGGGGAGCTCAAGCGGAAGCAGAAACAAAATGACGACGTATGTTTACCACTGCGCTTGCGCAATCTATGGCGGCACGGTTGACGTTTGATTATTGCAGAATCCCAACCCACTTGCGAGCGTTGACGACGATGAAAAGAAGGCCAACGTCTCCGGGGAAAATCAAGGCGGCGAGGGTAATCAGTCCAACTTTGGGGATGACCATGTTGCCGGCAACGCTGCACCGACGTCGGTCACCGACAAGCGTGGCCCGGGAACACACCCTACCGAGGTGGGTGCGCAGGAACAAGCGGCCACAACTGCGCCGGAGGGTACTGCGGAGGCCGAAGTGCAGAGGCGGGGGGAGAACGTGAACGCACAGAAGCAAATTGACGAGCGCAACGCCGCGTACTAGTAGAATAACGTTTCCGCTGCCTACTTGTGACATTGCTGGACACTGCATTGTTAATCGGACTGTCTTGCAAATTCCTTGAATAATATCTTTCGACTGTAATGGTACATGCCCACTCACTGGTTTATTCATTGCGTATTAATGTTCCCTCTCCGTCATGGTATGATTCATTCGGGCCGCCGGTTTCGTGGGCTCCAGAAGGGAGGGCGCCCGGATGTAGCGTGCCACTCCACAGCACCGCAGCAGTCCCTACTCCTCCGGGAACGCAGAGCACGCATGTGCAAGCTGCGTCATCGATCAAGACAGCCCAACAAAGCAGCGCGTCACCTATAAGAACAACGCGGACATGCCTTGGTCACCACAAAGCACCGACTAACCACACCCATCCCACCATCTTCATCTAACCACCCATCCACACAACCATGTCCTCGCTCCTCAACAAGCTGAAGCCCAGCTCGCACAAGGAGGACGAGCAGCACGGCGAAGAGCAGACCTTCCGCACGCAGCCGCACCCCGCCGTAAGCCCCCGCACCCGCACAGACTGTCCGAGCTGACACCCGACGCAGAAGACGAACGACCCGCGCGACCTCGAGCCGCCGCAGCTCGGCGGCGGACTGAACTCCAACCCGGAGGTACAAGCGTTTCACACCCCGGGGCCCTACATTCCCAGCAGCGACCTCATGAACAACGTCGAGCCGCCAAAGGTGCGTAGTTCTGTTCTCCGTGCCAGACGAGTGTGGTGCTGAGCCGCGGTTGTAGAGCCGGCAAGAGCTCGAGGCGAGGAGCCAAGAGCTCAACAAGTAGGCGTCGAAATGGTATCGCTGTAAGATAGAGAAGGCTGCCGCAGTGTTGTACGAATATAATGCCGTGTTATTGGAATCGAGGATCCTTGTCCGAACATCGTGTGTACAGTTGGGAGAAATATGTCCGTGTGGGAGCTTGAAGTCAACTGGGGCTCGGGAATTTAACAGGCTGTGAGCGCAGTCGCAAGCATATTCGCTTGGCGAGCTGTGCAGCGGAGGGGGTAGTACTGCGAGATGGGATGAGCGGGCTTCACGTTCTCCCAAGCTTAAGCGTGATGCGTGACGCCTCATCACGGTCACTCCAGTCACACTCAATGTGATGCGTGTGACGCGCTGAAGCGACGCGTAACCTGTGTGACGCGTTCAGCAGTCGACTCGCGTGTGCACCACCCTCTCACACCTCTACCTTTACTTCTACTAACAGCTTCTGCCCGTCATGGTAGGTGGAATGCACTCGATGGTGGTGATACGCTAACATATCCGATATAGTCAATCATGCAATACAACGGTGGCTCTGTGATAGCCATGGTGGGCAAGGACTGTGTCGCTATTGCCTCGGACCTGAGATTGGGTGTTCAATCTCTCAGTATCGCGACAAACTTTCAAAAGGTATGTAGACGAGTGCTCGATCGTTTTGTTGCCGCTGAGCTGAACTGCCCTGTCCATAGATCTTCCCTGTAACGGACAGGCTGTATCTTGGTCTTCCTGGCCTGGCCTCGGATGTAGCAACTCTGTGAGTAAGCCAAGACTACTGGCTAATCGTTACGCGACTGACTACGGCCGTCTGCTCAGACATGAACGGTTCCGCCTTCTCACAAATATGTACACCATCAAAGAAGAACGCGAGATCGAGCCGGAGACGTTTGCCCAGCTGGTCTCCTCGACGCTGTACGAGAAGCGCTTCGGGCCGTACTTCATTGAGCCCGTCGTCGCAGGCATGCAGAAGACACCGTCGGGCGGGTACAAGCCGTTCATCGCCGCCACGGACCTCATCGGCTGCCTCAACTTCGCAAAGGACTTTGTCGTCGCGGGCACCGCGAGCGAGAAGCTGTTCGGTGTTGCGGAGGGCCTGTGGGAGCCGGACCTGGAGGCGGAGGACCTGTTTGAGACGATCTCGCAGACGCTGCTCAACGCGGTGGACCGGGACGCGTTTTCGGGCTGGGGAGCGGTCGTGCACGTCATGTAAGTGTCCGCTGGGTCCGAAGACGCCGCACGCTGACGATATGTGCAGAACAAAGGACAAGGTCGTAACACGCAAGCTCAAAGGAAGAATGGATTAGACCGCATTTCTCTGCTGTACTCATAGCTCTCGCATTTTCATCCACATTTCGCTGTTCAATCACATTGACCCGTGGAGACCTAGGTTTGATGACGTACCGCGATCTCGCGCAGTCCTCGTCAGAAATCTGCTCGAGAGTCTTGGGAAAGCCAGGCAGCCAGAAGCCTCCATAATACAGCACGGCCGCAGTCACTATCAGCTGGCTGTTAGTATGGCTATCCGCGTTTATCGCCCTGGGACTGGTGTATAGGCAGCCCGTGTACGTACTGCATGCGTTCTCGGAACGCCAGCATCTGTCAAATGGAGTTCCCGGGCGCTGGCTGCATAGGCAAGCTCACTCAAACATCAGCTCGTGGAGAAGTAGAGGGCGCGCCGCCGAGGGTTTCGATTCCGCCTTCGTTACGATTGCGGGGTGTGTTTTGAGCGCATGTGATCGAGATATCCAAGCCGTACAAAAGCTAGTATCTAGCGTTCTTAGCTTGGGCCGTGACAGAGGTCGAAGAGTGTGTTGGTGTGTTTTGTTCATGTGTGTATTGTTGCCGCCCCTGAGCGAGTCGGCCAGCCTGCGGTATGTCGCTGCGCAGCGACGCCTCGCTGGGCGCAGGCAGTGCGAACGCGAATGCAAGGCTGTCCGCGCAGAAGGCCGGTCGAGCGGCGAGCGCCCCACGGACTGCCGTTTCGAGGATCGCGCTGTGCCGCCGCCGTCCGGAAAAGGCAGGAGGGATCGATGCAATCGCGACCGGGCGGTGCTGCCAAGATCATGTCTCATCGCCATCAGCCTCGCATTCGTCGAGCTATATCTACGCTCACACCAGCCATGGCTCGTCCTCACTTTGTCATTCTCGTCTCCCTTCTTCCTCCTCTCTGATTTCGTGCCACCCTTTCTTTCTCTCTTCTCTCTAACGAACTCCAGCGCACGACCAACATGTCCAAGCACTTCTGTTGCTGTATCCCTGTCCGCGCAGGAGTCTTCCTGTTCTCTTTCCTGCAATTTATTGCAACAGGATTCGTAGCCGCCATCCTGTGGTATGTCTTGCATCGTACGTACACCCATATTTTTTCCCTCCACAGCCAAAGTCTCAATTTTCTGCGCAGTTATCCTCTCTGGCCAGACATGGCAAGACGTCAACTACGGCGACATCGACACGGCTGGGCGGGTGGCCGTGGGCGTAGCTGCCGGCATCTACACGCTCGTCTCGCTCTTCGCGCTGATTGGGTACGTCACCTTTCCGCCCACGCGCCCTCCTCGCAGTCGTCCTTACGTGCTTTGTGCTGCGCAGATTCCTCGGCTCGATCGCACGCAACCGCCGCATGGTCAAGGCGTACTCGGTCCTCACCTGGGTCATCGTCCTCATCCACATCGTCGGCTCGGGCTTCCTGCTCTACTTTGCCTACTCGGGCAAGAACCTGTTCAACGGCTGCACGGTCGACGGCCACGACTGCGCCTTCCACTTCAAGACGTGGCAGAAGGTCCTCTACACCGTCCTCGTCGTCGTGACATCGCTGCTCAGCGTCTGTGAGTGTTCCGTCAAACCTTGTGTGTGCGCATAACTGATGGTCTGTGCCCAGACATCGCGTCCGTCATCGGCCGCTACGTCGACCAGCTGTACGACGAGGTCGACTACTCGCACGAGTACAAGCTCGCGAAGCCGACGTCGGCGTCGACGTACCAGCCCACGTACTACCCGCAGCAAGCGCAGGAGGCGCACCAGGGCCTGCTCAACCCCGCCACGGGCCCTTACCCGTACTCTGACCAGGCGCACTCGTTCGGCAAGCACAACGCGTGAGACCGCGCGGCCATGACTCCGGTGTTGGTGTAGGATTGTGTATCGGACTCTGTGTATCCCCAAGACGTCGCTGTGTTCACACCTTTGCTTTCAGCTATTTATCTAGCAACACCATTTCTGTACTACCTTTGCTCTTCAACGGACTTTCGGTCACCTTGTCTATTACAAAAACAGATACATATATTCTATTGCGAAACCCGCAGTGTGCTTCTACACCGACGCGACGTACTGTACGCGACTGGGAGCCAAGGCGTGGAAATCCGATCGCCGTCAAGCTTCAAGCTTCAAGTCCGACGGCAGCAGCACAGACGCGAGACACATCCACGTCCTGCACGATGCGTACGTCGTTCCGGAGCAGCAGCCTCCGCGCGGACGCCAGTCCGCATCGCTGTCGACGCACGAGATGCACGAGATACGGTATGAGGAGCTCGGCCGTGTCGGTGACGGCGAGACGCGCTAGGGAGGGCCGCGGGAGGCTCCCCGAGCCCTAGCGGGACACAGGCGCACTCGGAGACGACGACGGCGCGCACGCTCGCCATGCGCGCGAGGACGAGCGGCGCGTCGGCCGCGAGCATGTGCGGGTGCGGAACGCGCGCCGCGGTCTCGAGCACTGCGCTGTGGAAGAACACATGCGCGTCCTGTGCGTCCACGCCCGCGGCGGGGTGCCGACCCACACGCGGCCCGCGAGGTGCGCCGCCCGCGTGTCGTCGGCGCGCAGGCGGTCGCGCCATCCGCGGTTCGCGCGGCGCTGGGCGAAGCGGGTGCGCCCCGAGGAGCGCAGCGTGCGCGGGCTGGCACTCGGCGTGGTGTTCACGAGGCAGAGCGCGGCGAGCGGCGTGCGGCAATCCGACACCGGGGGCGCATCCCGCGAGCGAGGACATGGGAGAGAATCATGATACAGAGCTCGGCCGGGGGCTTTTGGCCCAGTACGGTTTGCTGTCTGCCTCGAGCACTCTGCGGATGAGAGGGTCCTAGGAGTAGTACATACGAGTTCGTTGAGCAGGACAGCGATCGAGGTGCTCACCGGACAGGGCCAAAGCGGAAGCCAAGCAATCAGAGAGCTCGCCGTGCTCTACCACGGCCTTTCTGCTCGTGTGCTGGGACGTGAGTGCGAATTACGAGTTGCTTCGTATCGCTGGCGGCGACGAGCTCCAAAAGGCTGCGGTGCAGCTCGATCGTACTCGATGACTCGGCAGTGAACACAACTATGTGAGCGCCACAGCCTCGCGATGGCACCAGTAAGCAGCATTAACGCCTTCCGACGTCGTGTTATAGCAGGCCGCGTAGTATGTACACGGCAGGTGCGCGACGCACACACACCCCGCCTACCGAGCCACACTCGGCACGCCCGTGCCCCGCGCCTCGTCCCTAAGCACCGCGCGCAAGCACCCATGCACACGCGCCGCCGCACCCTGCCCAGCGAGCAGCAGCGCGCGCACGACCGCGCGCTCGACGACGTGCGGCGCCCACGCGTCGCCCACCGCCGCATNGGCCGCGCCGAAGCGGATCGCGACGGCGCGCGGGAACCGCGGCGCGGCCTCGTCGACGAAGAAGCGGCGCTGGTGGTCGAGCGCGAGCGCGAGCGTCGCGCACGCCGCGCAGCACGCGTGGTCGAGCGCGTAGACGACCGTCGTCGGGCCCGCGACGGGCGCGGACGGCACGTGGCCGCACTAGTGCAGCGCGTCAGCGGGGGCGCGTGCGCAGAGAGGAGAGGTGGCTCACCGCGAAGGGCTCCCAGCGCGAGGTCTTCCACACGGCGGCGGCGGCGCGCCCGCGCGCGCCGCAGAGCGGGCGGAGGACGAGGGTCTGCAGGGCGGGGAAGTCGTCTGGGCGCAGCCAGGGCACGCAGCGGCTGGGGATGCTCAGCTCCGTGAGCGGCGCGGCCGAGGCGGGCTGGGTGAGCTGTGGGTGCAGCGAGCGGGCGCGCAGGTCGTCCTCGGACCAGAGCAGTGTGAGCGAGCGGATGGGGCGGCCAGGGAGGAGCCGCCCTGCGACCGCAGGGTGCGCGGTGAGGTGTGTGAGGTGCGGGACGCTCGCCTCCGGAACGGCATTGGGGAGCGCCGAGTGTTCGCTCGGGATGGTGAGGCTGGTGAGGTTCGGCGTGTTGAGGAGGATGGTAAGCAGGGAGGGCGCGTGGGAGTAGTGAAAGTTGATGCGCAGCTGGGAGAGGCGGGGTGCGAGGCGGGTCTCGAGGAGAGACACGGCCAGGTGCCAGTCGTCGGTGCATAGATACTGCAGGTTATCGACGTCTACAAGCCGGGAAAAAGTGGATAGCCAATTGTGCACGCCACTCGTGAGTGTGACAGAGAGGTTGGTCCAGGTCGCCAGTTCCGGGACGGGTGCACACCCGTGCCTGAGCTCGCATGCGTCCAAGGAGACAGTCGACAGATTGGGCAAACGTGCAAACGCGGCGAATGCTTCGCCGGTGAATACGCAGTCCGAAATGGAGATCCTCTGGAGCGAGCGGAGGTGGGGTACCACCGCCGGGAACGAAGTACCGAGGTCGTAGTCATGAGGTTTCACGGTCGAAGGGCGGGGAGAGTGTCGAAGCGTCGCATCCAATTCGCGAACGAAGCTGGCCAGGCGCATCGCACGAGCATCCTGAAGTTCTATCATGCGCGCCCAACCGCGATATCTAGACAGGGTCCTAGTGCGTGAGCGAAAATCGCCTTCGTGCGCCAGGCTCCTGAAGAGTATACGCTGGAGTTCTTCGCAGAACATGCGGCAGACGAGACATAGCGAAGCGAGAAGCCCCCTGTACTCTGCTGGCGACCTGTCTTCGTACGAGGCTTTTAGATGGTCAAAGATAACGAGGTACACCTCGACGGGAATGGGCGGGAGAACGCGGTCCCCCCTGCGGCGCGGAGGTGCTGGGGCTGGGGTCAACGGCGGCGGCTGGTGTTCAAAGGTCCTTGAACTCACAGTCCGAGTCCAACACCGTAGGAAGGCGGCGTGCGACGCCGCACTCCACGGGAATTGTGGCGACTACGCTCAAGTCACGTTGATCGCTACATGGGCTGTTAGTCCGAGCTGGCGACCCACAAACACAGAAGACGGTACCCAGGATATGTAATGGCGTGCTGACCCGCGTAAGCCCACGGATAGCTCGCGAGCGTGGGCTCGTCCATAAAAGCGGCTTGAAGCGTCGTTTCCATCGTGGACGTATCGAGGCACGCCCGGACGAACGCACGCCGCCTGCTTTATAGGTGGGCCACGGGAGCGGCACGACCATGGCCGTGCGCTGGGCGGTCGATCCGCAAGCGCGGCTCTGCGTCAGATGCTCCGGTGGGGCTCCTGCGTCGGATGCTGCCACGCCATGACATAAGACGGCTGTCTGCCTCCGCCAGGAGGGCGCGGAGCACTGCCAAGCGTCCGGCTCTGTGCACGGCGCCGCCTGCGAGACCCACAGCGGCATTGCCAGAAGCGGCCGCGCTGGGCTTTGTGGGCTTGGCACGTCCGCTTGTGGGTCCTCGCCGCGTACGGGTGTTCGAGCCCAAGAGTATCGAACTCCCTGTCATCAACCTGTGAACACCCTGAACGGAGCAGTGTTACGTAGAAACTCACCGCAGTGACTGGGAAGGACCGTTGACTTGCGTTAACTCCATACGTCGACGACGGAGATGACATGCCATTGCTCGACGCCGAGTAAAGCAGGATAGTGCTCTGAACCATGTATACATGGGTCATACGAGTCGCACCGAGGTCAATGGGAGACTTCGGCAAGCGCCGGGCGCTACAAGTGCTAGCGCGACGACTCATGGTCAGGCCAAACAGAAGTGCGAATGTCGTACTCTCGCGTCGCCAAGTAAATCCAATAAAAGCCGAGGTATCCTAGGTATACAATTTTGTTCGCTAACGATACAAAGCACCCGCTTAGTCGCCCTTGCAAGCGACGAAGCCGTCGTAGCTCGCCGCGCCGGTGTGGGTGACGACGCTGGGCACCGGACGTCAGCAGACAGAGAATCCTGGGTGAGGAAGCAGGCGTACGCGCAGTAGGTGCCGCTCGCGGTGAAGATGACGCGGTCGGTGCCGGGCGAGACGTAGTTGCTCGACGTCGAGTCGTAGATCTTGCCGTTGGGCATGATCGGGAACTGCGAAAGGGGCGTGGTGAGGTGTGGCGGCGGGGAGAGAGAAGCGGGTGCGTACCTCGTACCAGGGGCCGCTGCCGCTGCAGTAGAGGGTGATGTCCTCCGAGGCCTCGCTAGGGGGCCAGTTAGTACGGAGCCGTCAGGATGGGTGAGATGCGGCATACTCGTAGTACTGGTGGGGGTAGTTGTCTGAGCAGGTCGTCAGCGCGTAGTCTTGCGAAGCTCACACGCACTTACCGGGGTAGTAGTCCGAGTTCATGTCATCGACACCAGCGTTGATGGCAGCCGTAATGGCGGACGCGGTGTACTTGTTGCTGCCGCAGGTGACGGTGCCCGAGGGGAGCGAGCGGGGGAGAGAGGCGGCCATGGCGGCCGAGGCGGCGAGGAGGACGGCACAGAGGGTCTTGGTGAACATGACTGCAGCGGCTGGAGGAGATCCCTGTCTCCAGGATGGGCAACCTTTTATACGCGCAGATGTTCGCGGAGCCGAGGACGCCGCGTAGCATGGCTGCATCTGAGCAGAGCACACGGTGGGCCGGCGATACTCTGCACGAGAAGGGGGCAGCGTTGGAGGAATGTGCGAACCGCCGCGAGCGATGTCACGTCTGCACATCAAACCGTGAGCAAAGTGGCCCACGCGCACGCGTCGAACAGAACACAGACCAGTCACCATTATGGAAGAATATGCATGCGGGCAGACGTGCGTAGCATGAGGAGGCCGCCCGCTGTGTTCGCGGTGCCGAACGAGCTTCGAGGCTGCTCGGGCGCGTGACCCACCACGTTCTGCCCACTCGTCCAGCGATTGGGCCCCGCCCGTCGACGACGCGCACGACGGCGAGCAACACGACGGTGCAACGTTGGTGGCCCCTGGTATGGGTGGGTGAGCTCGGGCCCACATGGTCGCGCGCGTCGAGGGCTGCCGATAACGACTATTAATCCATGCGGAGGGAAGCGCAGAAGCACATCCGGAGGTGGAGAGGACAGATGCACTGATATAATAACGTCCTCATCTCTATTCTGCGGAACCCTCAGCACGTTTCATGCCCCTGATGTAGAGGCGCTTGGACTCACCTACAGCCGACACATGTGGACCAGGAGAAACCTGCACCGCTTGCCATCGAGTTCGGCGGCTTGTCGTGGTTGCTCGCAAGCAGGAAGAGCAGCACGAAGCGCTCGATCCGTGTCATATGGAGTAGCGATCGAGGACCCACTACCCACACGTTTATTCGACTGCTCTACGTAAACAGCTCTGTACTCCTTCAATATTTGTGGCAATTATAATTTATGTGGCGATAGACGACTCGGACTGCAACCACAACAAGTCGATTATGTGCGTCCGACGGTCTGCCAAGGCAAACGACTAAATACCTGGGGCAGCCGAGACGATCGACGCCTCCAAATACATACCCCGCATAAAGCACACGATTTGGTCTTCTCTGCAGAACCCGCCCGAGGCCCTGCTGCACACAGACAAATTCGTTCACTTCCTTTCATTTCCTATGATATCATACTACAGGTTGCGGACGGGGGATCGGCGGAGCCTTCCGAGAAAATAATGCAAAGCACACGACGGTACATAGCCATACAGATTGCGGTGTCGAGAACGAGGGAGAGCGCGCGATTAGGTGGGTTACTTTGAGAGCATCATCTTGACGAACTCTGCGCGGGCGTGGGTCAGCTCGGGGCGGGCGGCTGCGGCGGCGGCGGCGGGACGCACCCTCGTAGTTGATCTGGCCGTCGCCGTCGACGTCGGCTTCGCGGATCATCTCGTCGACCTCCTGGTCGGACAGCTTCTCGCCTGCACACACGCGTCAGCCCGCGCCGCGCGCCGTGCCCACACACGATAGCCACGGGGAGGGGGGGGACGCACCGAGGTTGGTCATGACGTGCCGGAGCTCGGCCGCGGAGATGTAGCCGTTGCCGTCCTTGTCAAAGACCTTGAACGCCTCCTTGATCTCCTCCTCGCTGTCCGTGTCGCGCATCTTGCGCGCCATCATCGTCAGGAACTCGGGAAAGTCGATCGTGCCGTTGCCGTCCGCGTCGACCTCGTTGATCATGTCCTGCAGCTCCGCCTCCGTCGGGTTCTGCCCCAGCGAGCGCATCACCGTGCCGAGCTCCTTCGTCGTGATCGTGCCGTCGCCGTCTGTCGCCGTGCGCGGGCTGCGTCAGAAAATGCGCGCGGCGTGCGGCACAGGGGGTCCACGGGCGCACCTTTGTCGAACAGCGAGAAGGCCTCCTTGAACTCTGCAGATGCAGAGAAAAACACGTCCCTTCAGCTCGAGATGTCAGACACTAGAATGCAGAGATGCGCACCGGAAATTTGCTCTGTTTATCGCGACATTGGCACGTCCTGGTCAACGTCATGCGCCTCGTTTAGATGGGACACTAGCGTACCTTCAGACTGCACAGATAGAAGAGGTTCCCCTCAGCCAACCATTCCCACAATTTCAGAGAGCACGCTTACCAGTTGGTCAGCCATGGTGTGGAGGCAAAGGAAGGAAGTCGGTGGGGAAAGATAGAGAAGATGGAGGACTGGTTATAACCTCGGTCGTCAATGCTTTCCAGGCTAGATGTCTCGCGCGCTTACCATCTCGGCGATCGCCGAACTATAAGAGACCCACAGCCCAAGCGATGCGACTCGCACAGGCTCGTCGCAGGCCCAAACGACGCAAGCTGTGCAGCGGGTGAAGCCCGAGGAAATGTAGAGCTACAAGGCCTTCATAGATAATGTGTAGTGTATGGCATATCATCAAGTACAAGGACGGATAGTCTAAGCGACGCGATGCCAACTGTCAAGCCGTCAAACAGCCTCCCGCGAGAGATCAATCCCACTCGTCGTCCTCTTCCTCCTCGTCGCTGTCTCCCAGCTTCTTGTTCCGCTCCAGCAGCGCCGCCGCGAGCGCTGCTGTCAGGTCGCCGCCGCCGCCGCCGCCACCGCCCCCGCTCGTGCTCGGCGTCTCCTCGATCGCAGGCGGGGGCGTCGCGCGGCTCGGCG